>BSBK01004410.1:1637500-1845000 GCA_027943335.1 Chamaecyparis obtusa
TATTGTAAGGGAATGCCCATGTGGCTTTGCATATTGTAATTCTGAAAGTTTGTAATTTCACATTTGTGGAGATAATAAGAAGCCAATTTTCTGTTCTTGCATATTGTTGTTGTTTCTCTATTTCTGTTATGTGTTTGTGGTATTAAGGGGAGCATCCTTCATGATACCACTTGATGAAGGATGCTCCCCTTAATACCACAAACACATAACAGAAATAGAGAAACAACAACAATATGCAAGAACAGAAAATTGGCTTCTTATTATCTCCACAAATGTGGAATTACAAACTTTCAGAATTACAATATGCAAAGCCACATGGGCATTCCCTTACAATATTCTGTAGGATAAAGCCTCGAATCAATACCCAGATCTACTACCCAGAACTATTCTGAACTGCTACTAGCCTCATCCTTCTTTTTCGGATCTTCATTTCGGCCACCATATGACCGTCCACCAGATCGTCCACCGCGACCTCTTCCGTTTTGTCTGCTCTCAAACTTCTTGTTCAGCTTTTCCTCTACTTTTAGGGCAAACTGGTATGCCTCCTCAATACTGTTCATTCGAACCAGATTCAGCTCCTCCTGAATGCTTGGCCTTAACCCATTAAGGTATCGGGCAACTTTCTCCTTATCAGCTTCTGCATGGCCTGTTCTGATGAGAAGTCGATAGAACTCCTCGGTATACTCCTGAACAGATCTTCCTGCTTGCTTCAAACTTTGCATTTTCTTTAGTAGATCAAGCTCATAATCAACAGGAATGAACTGTCGCTTCAATTTATCCACCATCCGATCCCATCTTGTGATTTTATCTTTCTCTCTTCTATTTCGCTCCAATTGAATTTCTTGCCACCAGATCTTCGCATGACCTTTCAGTCTGGCCTTCGCAAATTTGACCCTATCAGGATCCTCAACATCTTCATACTTAAAATATTCCTCACATTCATTGATCCAGTCGATCAATTCCTCTGGGTTAAGATTTCCAGAAAATGTAGGAACCTCAATCTTAGGTCTTTTCCCAATCTTGGAAATCGCCCGAAAAAGTCTTTCTTCCTCATGGTTCACAATTTCAACTTCTCCTTCTTGATATTCTTCTTCGGCTTCATCCTCGCTTTCGTCTCTGACATTAAGATTCATTCCTCTGCGAATCTCTTCTTGCAATGCTCGCACTTGTCTCTGCAGCTCTCTAACCTCAGGTGTTACAACACCAGCTCTTCCGCCACGTTCCCTTCGTGGAGGCATTTTCGCGATGCGCGCTGAAACCCTAGCCACGGTCCTGGTGCAAATTGCCTCACAGTCGGCGATCTGTTTACACACTCAAGAACTCCTGCTCTGATACCACTTGATGAAGGGTTTCAGCGCGTATCGCGAAAATGCCTCCACGAAGAGAACGTGGCGGAAGAGCTGGTGCTGTGACACCTGAGGTTAGAGAGCTGCAGAGACAAGTGCGAGCATTGCAAGAAGAGATTCATAGAGGAATGAATCTTAATGTCAGAGACGAAAGTGAGGATGAAGCCGAAGAAGAATATCAAGAAGGAGAAGTTGAAATTGTGAACCAGGAGGAAGAAAGACTTTTTCGGGCGATTTCCAAGATTGGGAAAAGACCTAAGATTGAGGTTCCTACATTTTCTGGAAATCTGAACCCAGAGGAATTGATCGACTGGATCAATGAATGTGAAGAATATTTTGAGTATGAAGATGTCGAGGATCCTGATAGGGTCAAATTTGCGAAGGCCAGACTGAAAGGTCATGCGAAGATATGGTGGCAAGAGATTCAGTTGGAGCGAAATAGAAGGGGAAAGGAGAAAATCACGAGATGGGATCGGATGGTGGATAAATTGAAGCGACAGTTCATTCCTGTTGATTATGAGCTTGACCTACTGAAGAAAATGCAGAGTTTGAAGCAAGCAGAAAAATCTGTTCAGGAGTATACAGAGGAGTTCTATCGACTTCTCATCAGAACAGGCCATGCAGAAGCTGATAAGGAGAAAGTTGCCCGATACCTTAATAGGTTAAGGCCAAGCATTCAGGAGGAGCTGAATCTGGTTCGAATGAACAGTATTGAAGAGGCATACCAGTTTGCCGTAAAAGTAGAGGAAAAGCTGAACAAGAAGTTTGAGAGCAGACAAAACGGAAGAGGTCGCGGTGGACGATCTGGTGGACGGTCATATGGTGGCCGAAATGAAGATCCGAAAAAGAAGGATGAGGCTAGTAGCAGTTAGAATCAGAGAGGAAATAATTCCAATCGCTTCCAGGATCAGAATAATAGAGATCAAAGAGGAAGGGGAAGAGGACAAGGATCTGGAAGAGGTGGCTTCCGTGGAACATGTTTTCACTATGGAGAAGAAGGTCATAGGGCATTTGAATGTCCTCAGCGCCAAGGCAGAATAGACAGGAGAAATAAAAGCCAGGCCAGAGTTGCACATGTAGATGAGGATGCCAGATCATCAAATTCTGAAGATGCTGAAAGAGGAGAAACGTTGATTAACAGAAGAGTCCTGTTGAGTGGTGAGAATGAACCTGAGCAAAGAAGGAGCCTGTTTCGCACCAGGTGCAAGTGTGAAGGTAAATGTTGTGATGTGATTATTGATAGTGGAAGCACTGACAATTTGGTATCAGAAGAGATGGTGACAAAGTTGAAGCTCAAGAGACAGAAACACCCACATCCATATCGGATTTCCTGGGTACAAGATGACCACAAGGTCATGGTCAATGAGCAATGCCTAGTGAAGTTCAAGATTGGCGGATACCAAGATGAGGTATTGTGTGATATCATATCTATGGATGCATGTCATATGTTGTTGGGTAGACCATGGCAGTTTGACAGATGTGCTGTACACGATGGCCGTGCGAATACCTATTCCCTGACAAAGGATGGAGTGCGACATAAGCTAAAACCATTGAAGGAGACTGAAGAAAAGGTATGTGGTAATGCAAGGATAACTTTTGTTGATGGAAGAAATTTCCTAGATGGTATGAGGCATGAGCATGTATGTTTTGCTTTAATTCCAAAAGCTGGTAAAGAGGAAGTAGAAGATGTTCCTGTAGAAGTTGCAGATTTGTTGAATGAGTTTCAGGATATTGTATCCGATAACGTGCCTGATGGATTACCACCAGTCAGGAAGATCAGTCATCAGATGGACTTGATCCCAGGAGCGAGTTTGCCGAATAAGGCAGCACATAGAATGACACCTGCAGAAAGTGAGGAGTTGAACAGACAAGTACATGAACTGCTACAGAAAGGATTGATCCGTGAGAGTCTGAGTCCCTGTGCTGTACCAGCGGTATTAGCACCAAAGAAGAATGGAGAGTGGAGGATGTGTACAGATTCTAGGGCAATAAACAAGATCATAATCAAGTACAGGTTTCCATTGCCACGAATGGATGATATTATGGACTGTTTGAGTGGAGCTGTGTATTTTTCAAAGATAGATCTAAAAAGTGGATATCATCAGATTCGGATCAGAGAAGGAGATGAATGGAAGACTGCCTTCAAGACAAAGGAAGGACTGTATGAGTGGTTAGTCATGCCTTTTGGGCTAACCAATGCACCGAGCACTTTCATGCGGCTCATGAACGAGGTTCTGAAAGAATTTCTAGGTAAGTTTGTCATTGTTTACCTAGATGATATTCTGATCTTTAGTAAGACATTGGAGGAGCATATGATGCATATTCGTATGGTGTTTGAGAAGTTGAGAGAAGAGAAATTGTTGATTAATTTGAAGAAGTGCAGTTTTGTGAAGAAAGAATTAGTGTATTTGGGATTTGTAGTTTCAGCAGAAGGTCTAAAAATGGACCCAGAGAAGGTACAGGCTATCCTTGAATGGCCTACTCCAAGGAGTGCTACTGAGGTAAGATCTTTTCATGGTCTAGCTAGCTTTTACAGAAAGTTTATCAGAAATTTTAGCAGTATTTGTGGACCCTTGACTGAAACAATGAGAGGGGATAGAAAAGAGTTTAAGTGGACTAATGGGGCAGAAAAGAGTTTTCAATTGTTGAAACAAAAAGTTACAGAACAACCTGTTTTAGCACTTCCAGATTTTAATAAGGTGTTTCAAGTAGATTGTGATGCTAGTGGTACTGCAATAGGAGCTGTTATGAGCCAAGAAGGTAAACCTATTGCTTATTTCAATGAAAAGTTGAATGATGCCAAGAGAAAATATTTTGTTTATGATCAGGAATTTTATGCTATAGTTCAAGCATTAAAGAAGTGGAGACACTATTTGCTTCCTAAGGAGTTTGTTTTGTATACTGATCATCAAGCTTTGCAATATTTGAATAGTCAAGGAAAGTTGAATCAAAGGCATTTGAAATGGGTTGAATTTTTGCAGAGTTATACATTTGTTTTGAAACATAGGAGTGGAAAGTCTAATAGGGTTGCAGATGCTCTTAGCAGAAGGCAACTACTGCTGACAGAAATGCAGATTGAAGTGGTTGGGTTCAAGGAGCTCAAGAATTTGTATCCAGAGGATCCTGATTTTGGTGAAGCTTGGAAAGCTTGTAAAGAACCTGTTACTCTAGACAGGACGAAATGGTTGGATTTCATCATCCAGGATGATATGCTATTCAGAGGGAGTCAGTTGTGCATTCCACGAAGTTCTATGAGGGAGAATCTCATCAAGGAGAAGCATAGTGGAGGATTGGCTGGACACTTTGGTCGTGATAAAACCCTTGCTTTGGTTGGTGAGAATTATTATTGGCCACAATTGCAGCAAGATGTGAAGAAGTTTGTACAGAGTTGCAGAGTATGTCAGATGGCGAAAGGAGTGAAGCAGAATACAGGGTTGTATCAGCCATTACCTATACCAGAGAAGCCTTGGGAGGATATCAGTATGGACTTTGTTCTTGGTTTACCGAGGACACAGTGGGGACACGATTCAATTTTTGTGGTGGTTGACAGATTTTCAAAGATGGCACATTTCATTCCCTGCAAGAAGACTAATGATGCTGTTCATGTAGCAGAATTGTTTTTCAGAGAAGTAGTGAGACTTCATGGTTTGCCAAAGACCATAGTTTCAGATCGGGACACTAAGTTTGTTGGATATTTCTGGCGTACATTGTGGAAGAAGTTAAAGACTGATTTGAAGTTTAGTTCATCACATCATCCACAGACTGATGGACAGACAGAGGTGGTGAATAGGAGTTTGGGAAATTTGCTGAGATGTTTGGTTGGAGATAAGCCAACAGGATGGGATTTGATTTTACCACAGGCAGAATTTGCATACAATAATTCTATCAACAGGAGCACTGGTAAATCACCATTCCAGATTGTATATGGAAGTAGTCCAAGAAATGCATCTGAATTGAGGAAGATAGATAAAGGAGAAATAAGTAGTGCTGAAGCTGAAGATTTTGCAGAACACTTGAAGAACATCCATGAGGAGGTGAGGAAGCATATTACCAAGATGAACGCACAGTATAAGGCTAAGGCAGATGAGAAAAGGAGGTATAAGGAATTTCAAGTTGGTGATGAAGTCATGGTTCATTTGCGGAAGGAGCGGTTTTCAGTTGGTACATATAACAAGCTGAAAATGAAGAAGTTTGGACCATGTAGGATACTGAAGAAACATGATTCAGGAAACGCATATGAGGTAGAATTGCCTACTGAGCTGAATATTTCACCAGTGTTTAACATTTCAGACCTGACAGAGTATCATGAAGGAGGTGTTGAAGATGAGATCACAACAGCACAGTGGAGTATTCCAGCAACTAGTTCAGACACTAAGGAGATCGAAGATATACTGGACAGTCGTATTGGCAGAAGCACAAGGAACAGGATATATGAAGAATATCTGGTCAAGTGGAAAGGATGACCTGTTGAAGATTCATCATGGCTGACAAAGGAGGAGATTAGCCGTCTTGGTTTTCCTCTGCACACCTGAGTCGTGACAGGGTCACTTCTCAAATTACCCCGGGTGTCTGATGCAGGAGCATCCTGGGTGTAAGAGCAATCTTGCATCACCCAAAAAATATTTTTATTTTTGTATTCAATAAGGGCTATTTTGTGCAGAGCTGCTATTTATGGAAAGTTACTATTTTTGGTAATTTTTTTGTATGTGCTCAGAATGATCTGATTTCTTTCTTGGAGGTTCATTTTGGTCATATTAGTCTGCCAGTAAAGTTTCATTGCCAGATTAAGTGTATATTGGAAGATATTGAAGATTTTCGGTATTGGCAGCAGGGTACAGAAACTTCGAACTCAGTTTTGAAGGCTTTAGAGGCCCCGGATGAGGTCGAATTTTGGGCTGAATGAAGCTTGCTTAATTCAAGCGTTGTAGAGCTCCTCGCGCCCTTTCCGAAATGGGGTTACAATAGTCAAGCGGGTCAACTGGTGATGACTTATGGTCTTCGGAAGTTGGGTCACCTGAAATGGCGGAAAATGATTTTTTTTCAAAATTTCTGTTCGGGTTTCAAAATTTATTTTGAGCCGACTATGATGTAATGAAATGTAAAATAAAAAAAATAATTCTAAGTTTGGTCGGCCTTATTGGCTAAAATTCTGGAACCTTCCCAGGCGGTGGAAAATTGCCTATATAAGGAAGGCTGTATTATTGTCTTAGGCAGTTCAGAATAGTTCTGGGTAGTAGATCTGGGTAATAGTTCGAGGCTTTGTCCTACAGAATATTGTAAGGGAATGCCCATGTGGCTTTGCATATTGTAATTCTGAAAGTTTGTAATTCCACATTTGTGGAGATAATAAGAAGCCAATTTTCTGTTCTTGCATATTGTTGTTGTTTCTCTATTTCTGTTATGTGTTTGTGGTATTAAGGGGAGCACTCTTCATCACAAGCAATAATGGATATGGAGATTCCAAAGAACATAAGCCAAATGAGGTCTCTCCAAGGCAAGATACAATCCATAAGAAGGTTCATTTCTCAATTGGCCGAAAAATGTCATTCATTCACAAGGTTGCTACACAAAGATACTATTTTCATGTGGGATGAAGAATGTGACCAAGCCTTCACTTTATTGAAGACTTATCTAATAAATCCACCAATTCTAATGCCACCAATCAAGGGAAAACCGTTGCTGTTGTACATATCCGCTACCGAAAGGTCTCTAAGAGTTCTTTTGGTGCAAGAAGATGAGCAAGGAAAAGAAAGAGAAATCTACTATTTGAGTAGAACATTGATCAAATATGAACTTAACTATACATTTATGGAGAGAGCATGTCTAGCAGTTGTCTTTGCATCCCAAAAATTGAGACATTATATGTTGATGCACAAGGTGAAACTAATTGCCAAAATTGATCCTCTAAAGTATTTGCTAAGCAAAACTGCCTTAACGGGTAGGATAGAAAAATGGGTCATGATATTAAGTGAGTTTGACATCGAGTATGTGGATAGGAAGGCAATAAAAGGACAAGTGATAGAAGATCACTTAGCTGAAAATCCGTTGACTTCTACACAAACCATTCAAGTGGAATTTCTAGATTCTGCAATTGTAAATATAGAAACAAAGACATGGAAGTTGTACTTCGACGGCTCATATACACAAGGAGGTTCCAGGGCCAGCATATTATTGATTACCCCTCAAGGGTACACTATTCCCAAGTCCTACAATCTTTTGATCCCATGCACAAACAATATAGCAGAATATGACGCTTTAGTCATTGGCATTAAGATGGCTTTAGAATGGAAATCACCGAGCTACAAGTATATGGAGATTCTTAACTAATAATCAATCAAGTCAATGATGAATACAATACCAAGTATGAAAAATTAATGCCATATAAGGCTATGATTGGTGCTTGGAAAAAGTACTTTGCTTTGATAACCTTTGAGAAAATTCCAAGAGAGAAGAATAGATCAGCTGATGCAATGGCAACCTTGGCTTCCTTAATTCAAAAACCAGATCAAAATGAGAAGTACAAATTCTTGGTGGAAGAGTTAGCACAACTGACATTTGACCTTCCCGAAACCCAATTTATTTCCCTACTTCATGGACATGACTCACCTTGGTATGACCCTATATATACCTATATCAAAGACCAAGTGCTACCTTTAGACCAATCACGAGCCCAAATATGAAATTTCATATGCCAATCAGCCCGTTACATAATCCTCTCTGAAACACTGTATCACAAGGGTCTTGACGGGACATTACTTAGATGTCTAGAGGAAGAGGAGTCTAAGTTAGCTTTACGTGAGGTTCACGAGGGAATTTGTGGGTCACACTCAAGCGGTTTAAACCTAGCCAAGAAGATCCTTCTCTTAGGGTATTTCTGGAAAACCTTAGAGAAAGATGCTTGTCACTTTGTCAAAATATGCAGCAAATGTCAATACCATGGCGACATGATACATGCATCGGCACAAGAATTGCACCCATTTGTTACACCATGGCCATTCTATCAATGGGGATTTGATTTGATCGGCGTCATATATCCACTATCTTCCAATAGGCACAACTACATTATCACCGCAACTGAGTATTTCACTAAGTGGGTAGAAGCAGTTCCTTTGATCATGGCTACGGGTAAACAAATTGCCATGTTCATCTTGAACCACATCATTTGCCGATATGGTATCCCTCATGCCATAATCACAGACAATGGAAATCAATTCAAAAACAAAGATGTGGATGAGCTTTGTGGCACATTCCATATCACACATCACTCTTCATCCATTTATTATCCTCAAGGAAATGGACAAGCCCAAGCTACAAATAAGAACATTTTGAAAATCTTGAAGAGATCGATAAATAAGTCAGGAAGAAATTGGCATGTGCAAATTAATCTAGCATTATGGGCATATAGAACTAGCATTCAGACACCTACAATTGCCACACCATTTTCATTAGTCTATGGAGCCGAAGCTGTTCTACCATTAGAGGTTGAAATCCCATCTTTATGAGTGTCATTGCAAGGGTTGATAATAGATGAAGACTATAGAGTTTCTAGAATCCAACAATTAGAGTTGCTAGAAGAACACCAAACACAAACCTATGAACACTTGAAAGTATATCAGAACATAATCTCAAGGAACTACAATAAGCATATCAAATTGAGAGCCTTTCAAGTAGGAGACTTAGTGTTAAGAGAAAACCCAAAGAATTAAGTTGAAAGAGAAAAGAAAGGAAAATGGGAGGCAAATTGGCTCGGACAGTTCATCATTGTTTCTTCATTTGGAACAGGAACTTATAAGTTAGTAGATTATGAAGGAGACGAGTTACAAGAGCCTATCAATAGCATACACCTAAAGAGGTTCTATACATGAGGTAGATGAAATAGTATAAAGAGTATCAGATGAGGAGCATCATATTTATTGTACATAGTCAAAGAGATCTTGAAAACACCAAAAAAAATTTGAAGAAAAGAAAAAATACAAAAAAAAATTGAAAAAGAAAAAAGTGCCTTGGTGAAAACCTAGCAATAGGTGCCTTGGTAGCAAAAAAAAAAAAAGAGAAAAAGACCCAAAAGGTAAAAACTTGGCAATCAAGTGCCTTTTGTTCCCTTAAGTCATTCCTAGTCACATGTGTGCATATTGCATTTCCATCATCTCACTTGTAAACCTTCATTGCATCCGTCATTTGTGCATAGTCATAATAAAGCCTTCAGTCACATCATTGCATTTCCTATGGCCCTAAGTTCATCACATGATCATATTTATCACTTGGGGGTAGAAGAGGATTGGAAATTTGATACCAAATGGATTCAATAGTGCTACATTCGATCGCATCTGAGAGAGACTTATCAGAGCTTCAGAGAGTGAGATTTTTGTGAACCTTTGATAGATATCATTGTTCACACCTAAGTATTTGATCCTACAACTTGATCCTTGAGCCTTCATTGACTTTATTATTCGGGATTAAAAATTGACAAACACTTTAAAGATCAGAATACTTGGAAATACCTTTTGAAAATCATGAAACATTGCAAAACACTTGAAGCTTTTTTTTTGATAATCTTTAGGGAATTTACTTTTATCACATCTTTTTAGCTGATCGATGATGTTTTGACTAGATCAGCCATGATAGAGACATGATATTTTCTTGCCTTTGAGTGAGTGTTTTAAGGAAGATTCATCAACCTATGAGAATTTTTCTAACGACATGGTCATCAAAGAACCATTGAGGACTATCCCATAAGATGAAGGATTAACCTTTTCTTGTTTATGAAAATGGATACCTTGGCTATTTAGATCTTCTATATCTTAATACCAAAATCCACTTGCAACATTGAATCTGTTGAAATCGGTATTCATACTCCCATAGTTTGGTCATCCAACTAGTGAGGGTTTTACTCATTTCCAAAAAGGTTACCAAAAGAGAAAAAAGCGGTATTCATATCATCATGATGTGGTTAGTGATGGTTGTACTTTTCGGTCCCAAAATTGCTCAATGATGAAAATTTATCTCTATGGCATTTCTTTGCTAAAAGCTAGACACACTTAGTTGTATTGCATTGCATTATCATGTTAGATTAATTGCATTGATTTATGGTTATTTTCCAAGGACAAGGGGGTACATTAATAATCTTGGCGAGTCAAAACATTAAAGAAATGGGGGGTTCAAATCAAACGTCTTTTTCCTTGAAAATCAATCAATAAAAAAGTGAGGTTATCTTTTGCATTCATGCATAACATTAATCATTATTCATTATCCATATATCAGAAAAGGAAGAAAAAGATTGATTACTCATCCATCATTTGCATACATATAATTAAGGATAGAATTGCATACATTCAAAAATAAAAAACATAGGGACATTCATATGCATTTACATAAAACACTTTGCATCCATACATTGAAACATAGAAAAAACATATCAAAAAGTCATTCATCAATGCATCCATCTATCTATATCATAAATAAGATACGCTGCATCCATAGCATAATCAAACATAAAGTGCATCGTAAACATCATACAGCTGCATATAAAGCTAATCTCATAACAAACTCATCAAGAGAATCAAGGAAGTATATCATCATATAAGTGTTCATCAAACATCAAATGATCTAGTACATCAGTATATCAAGATACAATATCATGAAACATGATACAAGAGACATCAACAAATGAGTAAATCTATCATCAAATCATCAAGAACCCATAGCAGCACCCGATCCATCCCTAGCACTTGATCCATCTGGACCTCTGTCATCTTGTCTATCATGTGAAGGAGGAGCCTGAGAAGTGCTTGCTACGCTAGGTCTTTGAATCACATGAGTCATAAACTGCTGCATCAAAAGAGCTACCCAATCTAGTCTACCCACAATAGTAGATATATCTGTCCTCAATGACTAAACATCCCATGCTACACTATCAATACTAGGAGCAGCCTGTGAACTTTGGCCCATATCCTATGACTGCTGAACCTATGGAGGCACCTGCTGTGCTGGAACCCGATCCTATTGTACCTGATCCTGATCCTGTTGCGCTAAGGAAACCCTCTGTAACTGAACTAATGGATCCATACCACGAAGAATCTATCTAGTAGCCTCTACATGAACCTGTCTCTAATGTCTTTGGCATCTTTGCTGCCTATCACCTACTGCTACTCTAGGATGTACAATCTCAGTTGCATGATCATCCCTAGCTCTATCCCTAGCATGTCCACCTCTCACCCGTGGCCCATCTCATCCTCACCCTATGACCTGAGGAGCTCTTTGTCCTCTTTGTGATTGTCTCCTCCTACCACCACCCCCACCATCCCCATCATCATCTCCATCATCATCATTACCCTCAGATCTCTCATCATGACTTGGGATAGGCTCTACTAGATCTGTAAATCTAGGAAATCTATTCCGAGCCCACCAGTCTCGAAACTCATGAGGCACACTAGCATCAACAATACCCCCAAGCATCTCCCATCTACAGTATGCCAACAGTGCAATCTAATCACAGGTAAACTGATAATCAATCTGAGGACCCCACATGGATCTCTTTGCTTGGACTCTAGCATATAGTGCTGTACCCTGAGGCATATCCTGTACTTTTCCATACTGATGAGAAACTTGAACGAAGTAGAAACACCCAATAATAGTAGTAGACCTACCAATCATCCATCAAGGTGCAAACATATAGGGGAGCTCATCATCATCCTCCCTCCAGTGCTCACATCCTATGTATGGCCGCCACTGAACCTGATCAAGATCATCAATCTGTCGGTGCCAATACTCAGTCTAGCCTAGATGATGCTGGATAACCATACCACTATACAAAAAGGCATAAGGGAAACCATGCCACCAAATCCTATCTGAAACTGCTCTAGTAATGGGAAGATGCTCCCATACCCACAACTGCAAAATCACTGCACCTGCCGATAACGAAGCACTCTCTCTATAGACAACCTCATGTAAATCATGGTAAAGATGTGCAAACACACATGAGCCCCAATCAAAGTGCTGAGGCTGTGCAAGAACATCCTCGAGTATCCTTCCCCATCCAACTAAGAAACCATGACCTCGACGGTCGAGAAGTAGTAAACCGTTGATCAAAGCACCAAGTACCGCTGGTAATGTTGGGAACAAAGAAAACTGAGCCCAAGTGATAGTACCATGATCAATAGTGTTGTCTCCAAACACTCGCCTGTAGACTGTGCTATCATAGATAGAATCATAATAGACCATCTCACCATGGAAAGGAATGTGTTATAATCTGTATACATCCTCTGAAGTAATAGTCATCTCTCCGAAGGGAAGGTGAAATGTGTTGTGGTTAGAGTGCCATCGCTCTGCCACTGCGGTAAGTAAACCATGGTTCAGCTAAAATAGCAGGATGTCCAAGAGGAAATTAAGACCGTACAACTCAATAACTTGATACTCTGCAGGAGTTAGAGCCTGAGCTAAATCAATCACCCAAGAAGCGATGGTCTATATATATAATCTACGGAAATGTGCCTATTTTGCAAATCAAAGGAATCATATCAGTATACCATAACAATGAGTTACCCTAAGTCAATCAGAATCAGTCTATCAAGAATCAAACTAATCAAACCCAGTACCATTTGTTCATGTCTCTGTATCCTGAGATCGAAGCATCAATCCTACCTATCAATATCAATTTTCACACTGATCAATCAAGTTCTACCTATCAGTATCTCACTATCAAATCTATCCTACCAGATTGACATAATCAAACATTCATTGGTACCACTATCCTAATATCCTAATCAATTGTTTTGCTAAACTACAATAGACCTAAACTATCTTGGAATTCAAATGATCAGTCGATGGCATCAAATTTTTAAATTAGAAAATCAAGTCAGAAATTTGAAATTTTTTCAAAAACCTGCAGGCGTCATTTGCCCATTACCAAGTGGCATTTTACCTTACGCGATGCAGAAAATCTATTATGCGGTACTTTATTCTTACCAGGTGTCATTTCACAGATTATGCGTCACTTTACAACACTAGGCAGAATCTTAAGGAGACTAGGCGTCATTTTAAAACTAGGGTTTCATATGCGTGAAAACATATGGAAATTGGCATGGAAATTCCATCGCTACGTGGAAAAAGAGTTTTATCAGGTGGGAGTTTATTATTCTTAGGTGAAACTTTACTATGTGGAGACGTGAGTAAAAAGTGTGGATGCATGACTTAACAGGACTACGCGACATTTAACTATTCCTAGGCGTGATTTTGCAAAATAAAAAATACAAGAACATGGACAAAATGCAATAAATGCTATAAACGATCAATAAATGCAAAAAGGAAGTTAGCAATGACTCACTGGAGTTCCATAATCACATGGTCTCTGATATCGATGACTCCTCTCGAACCGATGCTCTTTGATAGGCACAACCATCATGAAAATCAAAGCAGAACCAGAGCAAAATCTCAGAAGTCAAAAGTGAAAATGAATAGTAAATGAAGGTTTTTCAACCTATTTAAGCTAATTAAGACCTAATTAAGAGGTGAAATTTTGAATTTGACCTATATTAATCAATCAATAGGGGCAAATTGCTAAATCATAGCATATCATCAATGTTTTTCAGAAATGAAAACATATTGACTCATTCAATCAATCAATTAATCAAGTACATCAAATTTCAAATCAAGCAATCAATATGTTTTATTTTTGAGGGGGCATCAGAGTATCAAATTGGCATCAAACATCAGGAAATTTGGGGCATATCAAAATCAAAGGAATCATTATCAGTGGCACATATCAGTTTATCAAATCAGATCAAAGGCATATCATATCAGGCAGCATATCAAATTTTTCATATCAGTGGTAAATCAGCAAATTAGTAAACCAGAACCTAAAAGCAATTAGGACTAAAAGAATCTTTGAATCAATGTTCTTCACACATCAATTCAAAGAGGGGCATTTGTAGACACTAAAAAATGGACAAGTGCTTTTAAAATCAATAAAATGGCTCAAAATCATCAAAATGCACTAATTCTCATAAAAAAGGATCAAATCAATTAAAATTGACATAATTAAATCAAAGTTGGGCAAAATCAATAAAATCAAAGGAAAAATCAAATAATGACATTAAATAATTAAATCAAAGCTTAAAGGGGTGAAAAGCACTACATAATTGATTTTAATCAATTAATTGTATAGTTGTTAAATCAAACATAAAAATGAACCTATTCCCTTACATGGCTAATTTAATTAATTGATTGAATTTAATAAATCCTAATATCTTTCAACAAAGTTGAGCAACCAATGAGAATTGAGGACAAAAAGATGTAAATCACTCAAAGGAGAATGAATCTCAATCACTCATTCCAAAGTTTCAATCTCATCCACTCAATTTTGTCCTTTTGTCCAAAGCTTTGAGACAAACATTTAAATTGTCCCCCCATTTAAGAAAATTGCAAAGTTTTTGACTCAACCAAAGGTAAATCATGGTTAATTCACTCTACCCCCTACCCTTGGGAATTCACTATAAGTAAGAGGCATTTTGAGAGCAATAATCATCTTAGAAATTCATTTGCAAAGCATCCTTATTATAGTCAATTTCATAGCAATCAAGAGCATTTGAGAGCATTTGAATTATCTTTGTATCAATTTGAGAGTTAGTGAGCTAGAATAAGCATTTGTAACATCATATTTTCTCATTTTAGAAGTGTCACTAGTGGAGATCGAGCTGAGAGCTTCACTTACCACATCTGATTAGAGAACCATGAGATGTTATGGATTTTAGTTTCAATTCTTAGTTAAATTTGTATTCCATTTACTTTGATTTGATAGTTAATGTTAGAGTAAATTATTAATTTTATTAATATTTTACTCCCTTCTTAAGATATCAACTCTTTGCTTTAGTCAACTCATGCACTAGTTATGCATCAGTTTGCTTTAGTTGACTCATGCACTAGTTATGCATTAGTTGTTTTTTGCATGCATTAGTCTTGTAATAGTTTAACTGATTATTACATGCACTTCTGCTTTTTAGGTTTTCCTTTTGAAGACCTTTGATCTCCTTTATATGGATGATCCATTGTACACTATTATTTATTCATTTATTAAGGATATTTTCTTCTTCATATTCTGAATCAAACCCTTGGCCTCTTCTTCTTTCTACTTCCTTGTAACAGGTTTTTTGTATGCAGGTGATCTTGGCGTTCTATGGATTTGTATTGCTCAAATCCTACATGGTATCAGAGCCTAATCTGCTACAGCTTGTTCGCATTTGAAGGATTCAAGAGATGAAATTCATCTGTTTCAGATGAGGGCTTTTTTGGAGTTTTTTTAATTGAATCTAGGGGGGACCTATTTTCTGGTCATCTTGGCTTCAAATGGACCTCACGGTCACGTTTAGAGCATCCAAGAACCCCAAGATTCATATAAAATTTATCCAATTTGGACATAGTTGGAATTTGTGAGAATTTTTTTTGCAATCGGCCCCGACATAGATCCCAAGGTGATCACTAAATTTTGGAGCATTTCTAGCCCAAACAAACCTCACGGTTGCATCCAAAAGGCCTGAGATAGTCAAAAAGCATATAAAATTTATCTGATTCCGACAAGTTGGCTTCTGAGGCAAATTTTTTTGCCTACGAAGGCCGTATGGCCTTGGCATGCACTACGAGGTGTAGGGTACGATGATTTCAAAAAAAAAAAAAATCTTCTTCGGCGCGGCCGCCAAGCAGCCACCCAGGTGCCACCCGGCGGCCTTCCGCCGGCCACTGCGCCACCCCTGCAGTCTGCCCACCGCTCACGCTCCGCCCAAGCCGCAGATCGCGCCACCCAAGCCTCATCTGACTGTGCCGCCCACACTCAGCCCGCCGCCCACCGCTCGTGCTTCACTGACTGCTCCACTCTGCGCTCCACCCAAGCCACTGCCCGCGCCGCTAGCTCCCTCTGCCCAACCCCACGGTCACATGGGGGACTAGGTGCCAGCGCTGGATCCTCTAGTCCCCTGGTCACCTACATGACCAGGGTTTGTTTTCTTTCAGCCCCCGGGGGTTTTTGAGCTGTGACGGCCATTTGGCCGTCAATTTTAAGCTCGTAGGTCAGCCTATGTCACCCACTCTTTGCTCTTTTTTTGAGCTTTTTAGGGGTAATTGGGCATTTTTTTTGCGATATCTCGGGCATATGGGATTGTAATTGGGTGTGCGATATATCGTCGAAAAGTTGGTTTCGAGCCTGATCTAAATTTGCTAGTATGGTTTTGTGATTTTTCCATTTTGATATTTTTTTTTTGTCAAAGTCAGATGTTCTCTATGATTGTGGCGTTTTCAGACCTCCTGCATTCCGGGATCTGTTTCTCTTACATCCGGGCTCCGTTTTTGGAAAACAAGATATTTTCGAAAAGCTCTTTCTGAAATTTTATCAGATCTGATGGTTTCATGTCATTTTTTATCCTTTTTCTGACATCACCCATCCTCATATCCTTGCAGACACCTTCTTTGGGCCCTCCAGCGCAGCTGTTGGTTTTTTGCTCATATCTTGAGCATACGGTGTCAAAATTTGGCAAACGAGATATCGTCGGAAAGCTGGTTCCAAGCTCTTTCTAGATCTGAAGGTTATTTTATCTAGTATTATTTTTATGATGGTGTTTTTCTCTATCAAAGCCAGATCTTCAGTTATGCACTCCGGGAGCTCTATCTTGCACATCCGAACTCCATTTTTGAAAAGTGATATATTGTTGGAAAGATTGTTCAGAGAGATTTTCAGTGCTATGAGTCATTTTTACAGATTATGCTCTAGGTTCATTTTATTCAGATTCTTGCTTTTTTGTAGTCTGGTGGTTATCTTGGTTGTTTCAGGTCCTGGGATCTCTTCCCTTTGAGGGATGGCTTATCTTAGGTTGTTCTTTTAGTTCAAACTCCTTTGATCTTCTTCTGAGCATTGTATGTTTCTCTTCTATAGCATTTTTTATTTTGTAAACGCACTAAGATAAAGTGCCTACTTCTGCATATATGGGATTTCAAGCACCTTGTGTTTCTTTGTACTCGCACTCAGTTATAAAGTGCCATGGGGGGTTATGATGTTTTGCCTTTTGTGCTCATCCACCTTTTTCAAGTGAATGTTTCTTCCATGACATTAGCCCATGCTGTGTGTCTGTGACACCACCCTTTATCCTGTGCTTGTACTTCTACTGCACTGTTGGTGTTCCTAATTCTTCTTCTTGGAGATGTTTCTGGCATTGCATTTCAATGTTCTTGTCACCCCTCTCCCTATTCAGCATTATGGGGGGGGGTTCACCTGTTGGCTCTATTGCTTCCTTGGTTTGGTTGAGTGATCTACGTATTCAATTTTTGTTCCTATGTACTAGGCGGATGCAGTGGCTAGGCACCTATGTATTTCGGTGAGATGGTTCATCTACTATATAGATACTCATTCATTCCTACTTTTGGAGGTCACCTCTTCGATTGATCAGCTCTTCAGACTTTGTCTTCTCTACTTGGTCATGCACTATTTCAGTGGGGGTTCCAGTAGTTACTTCTGACAGTGTTTGCAGCTTCATGCTTCGGAGATGCTTCATGCTCTTTCTTTGTTCCTATTTTCTGGAACATTCTTGGTCTCCTTTTGGAGTAGAGTTTTTCCCATGTGGTTTTCTCTATTTCTTCACTTTTCAGAGACTCTCTTTGTGCTGGGTACCTCATCAGGCCATGTTGTCGGGACCCATTTCTGCTTTCAGCATTGTAGTTTCCTTTGCTTTCTTCTTGCATTATTTGTAGCTGCATCGTTGCTCATCTTAAGGGGGGGTGTTAGAGTAAATTATTAATTTTATTAATATTTTACTCCCTTCTTAAGATATCAACTCTTTGCTTTAGTCAACTCATGCACTAGTTATGCATCAGTTTGCTTTAGTTGACTCATGCACTAGTTATGCATTAGTTGTTTTTTGCATGCATTAGTCTTGTAATAGTTTAACTGATTATTACATGCACTTCTGCTTTTTAGGTTTGCCTTTTCAAGGCCTTTGATCTCCTTTATATGGATGATCCATTGTACACTATTATTTATTCATTTATTAAGGATATTTTCTTCTTCATATTCTAAATCAAACCCTTCGCCTCTTCTTCTTTCTACTTCCTTGTAACAGGTTTTTTGTATGCAAGTGATCTTGGCGTTCTGTGGATTTGTATTGCTCAAATCCTACAGTTAAATATCCTAGTTTCATGAAGGTGTTTAGCATACACACACACACCTAGATTACAAGAATTTTCAAATTTCAAGCCCAAACAAAAAAATAGTGAATATTCCCCTAGCTATACTATTGGAGACCAAAGTAAATAGACGACTATACATCAAAACAACCCAAAAAGGAAAACTCCTAGCCAGAAGTATAACTAGACCAACCTGCTGCCACCTCCTACATAAAATTCCTAAAACCACCAGGCGAGCTCCCTTCATACAACCCATGCCTCCTTTGCTCAGATCATCACTCGACACCCTAGATCTGCGCTCTACCTTGGATGCCTTCCCACACTATTTTGGTTTGAGCTGCCTTCATCCTGTGGTCTTCCGTCCTCCCCCACCACTGCATCGGATTTAATTGGGGTACACTTCTATTTTCTCCCCCAAATGCCATCCTCATTTCGCACTTCTACCTTTCACTTCTCCAAAATGGCCTTCAGTGCCTTCCACCCAACAAGCGCTTGTGCAAGGTGGACATCCTCAAGGCTTGCCGAAGACCAGAATACTAGAGGTTACATCTCGTGGTGCCCATGGCCGATCAAACGAATAGGGTTGTTACCTTTGTGTAGACCCACACCCACCTTTGTCTTCTGCAACACCTCTTCAATGCCTTCAATCCACTTGATGGCCATACATTGTTTAATTTAATATTTTTTAATAAAAAATAAATTGTTATATAAAAAGATTGAGATAAATTGATGTTCATTTGTTTTTATCAAGATTTAATTATTCAATTATCATAAACATGGAAATATGAAATTGTTGATATATAATTATACATACAAATTATGCAACAAATATCAAGGTGGAAATATAAAGAATGAGTCTCACTTCTCAGTTAAAAAAAGGTAAAAAGTCATGCCCAAAGTTGTTAAGATTTGGACAAAGCGGTGTTAATTGAACTCAATTTGATTGAACTTGGGTAACCCACAATTGTGTGTTACATTTTTTGAACATTTTAATTTTTGTTGGAATTAAACATTTTTAAGAAACTGTGATGATTTAAGTCTTGATAGGTTCTATTTGAAAGAATTAATTGAAAATGGTTAGATAAAAACCTCTTAGATCAAACTCTCTTTGATATAATCTCTATATTGCTTAGTCATGCCTACAATCGAGTCTCCTTTGCACTTATCAAAATGATGACAAAAATTCACTTTGATATTAGCTTTTTGAGGGATCAAATGAATTCATTTGACAAACCTAGATGCAGGATGGTACTACTCAAATAAATCTTTCCAATGATTATGATTTTAATATATATTGAGTCTATTATGACTTTGTATTTTTAGTTTTACTAAACAAAGGTTTTGCATCATATATAAATTTCTATGTTCAATGCTTATCGAAAAATAGTAAAATAGGTTAAAAAAGATATAAAAATATCTAGACACTAGGTATTTATGTTCTCTTTCTAACAAAAAAAGAAAAAAAAATCAATATATACATGACAAGTTAGGGGTGATCAAATGAACCTATGTCTAAATTATAGTTAATGTCACTTCAAAACTTAATAAACTATAAAATATTCAACCAAATTGGATGAAACCAATGGGATACACTAGATATTGGTGTTACATTTACTTAAATTAGAAACAATTACATTTTTATCCTTTAAAAAAAAGTTATGCTCGACTAAATGAATGTCACTCTTAAAAAATGTTGTTTATTGATAGAAACTACTTTTTGAAGGAGATAGAAAAATGGATACAAATCAATTCCAATTTTTTTTAAAAAAATATATTAATAATTTACACACAAAATGCTAAAAATACAAGTTTACATAATCTTTGAATTTCTAACGTTTTTGCAGCAATAGGTGTCCTAATGCAAAATTTTCTTTCAGAATGTTTATTTCAGTGTCAAAGTTGGCAAAAAATTGTAACCCATTATTGTGGAACCACCCACCTAGCTAGTAGTCATGTGTCATTCAATGGAGAGACAATGTTTTTGTTGGAGTAATTAGGACATTATCTACTTAATTATATAATTAAGTCTTTTATTACTTTATCCACTTAAGCTAAACTTAGGTGGGTTTTCATTATATTAGATTAGGCTAATAATAGCTTATGTTATCTCATTCTTTATGATTGTTACACTTGACACTCTAATTTAATCTTCCTTTAGGGTTTTCATTGAAGATTTCATTCATCCTTTTCATAAGGATTCATTCATTCATTTTAATTAGTAATATTTTATCCACCAATACAATTCTTAAGTTTTTGGGGAAATTTGTCTTGCTTGACCTCCATTTCATTTGATAGAAAGGGGGTCAAGTGTAAAAGGTGGGGCCAATCAATTGTTATATAGTGATTCTACTTTGGAACATAATGAGATACCTCCTTGCACATTGAGTCCTATTCTTATCCTTAAACAACAATGGGATAGCAATAACATGGTAGAGGAGAAGATTACAATGGGTTCAAGGTCACAATAGCCTCTCATTCCTTGTTCAAAAAATCTAGATGTTTCCAATGAATTTAAAGTCATTCACCTCTTGGATATTCATCTTATTGGTTCTTCAACCATGATATTGAGGTTAACTTGTCCACACAAGGCTTGGGGATTAAGGTGTTCTTGGAACATCTTAATGTTGGTGGCACTATTCTAGATGATATTTCTACTATTATCAACCTTCTTTTTGATATTAATGTCAAGGTTCTACATTTCTTTATCCAATAAAATTAATTTTCATCTTTATTGATTTTCTCCTTCGCGAGCCTAGATAAATCTCATCAAATGCCTCCCATTTTTTATAATTTAGCTTATTTATGTCTTGCAAGTGTATGGTTTCACCACTATGTTTCTTGCTAAGAGAGGAGTCTTAACTTCATCCTATTAATTCTTAAGAATAATCACCTCAATATATTATGGTGAACTAAGATCTCTTTCTCCATACCATATGTTTTATAGATACAAAGTGGTTGAAAATAGAATATGCCTTATTGATGGAAGAGGTGGGTAGATAGGAGAAATTTATTAGGCTAGAGGAGGGGCCAAGTAAAAAAACCTCAACTCATGGAAGCTTAACTAGAAAAGTTATCCATGTCCTCTTTGGCCTTCTACTTGCCCTTTTTTTTATTGTACATTCCACTAGACTTCTAGCTCAAAATTTGACTCCACAAACTTGTTACTTACATGGTTAATAGACGTAGAAGATGGACACTCTAGAGTAGTGGAAGGCTTTTGTTTCTTTTGGGGGTGTTCGATAAATGGAGGAGTATCAACCCTTGCCCCACTAAGAGCTAGAGAGGGAGGGGATTTCAATGATAAAGCATGATTTAACAATAGAAAAATGAGAAGTGAATAAAGTGGGAGGGAAAACATGCCCCTATTAACCTCTAACAAAAATATGCCAAAGAGGAAAGCAAGAAAAATGAGAAGCTACCATTGATGTTATAATGAATATGAATAAGCATAAAAAACTAAAGAGTAAATGATTTGTAAGATGAATGAGCATAACACTCAAGGGTTATATACCTTGAAATTGAAAGGTTAATTTTTTCCCAAGAATGACAAATTGACTTAGAATAACTAGATTGCATGATTTTGATATTATTTCCCCCTTGTAAAAAAAGAAAAGTATCTCAACTTATTATCCATATCCTTATATATCTACGAGAACTCCATACATATTTTTATTCCATGGAAAATAAAATCCTCTATGATTTCCAACTAAATCCTTTTCAATTCAACACCTTGGAGTTTCATTTTTTTGGCAAAATAAGTCAACAAAGTTGGGTCATAGCCTTTCACCGTTTCAATAAATTTTGAAAAACTTGCCTCTTTAAGTTATGGGACATGGTAGAATTACTCTTAACCACTTTGTAAGATAAGGGTTCCACCCTTTCATGCCCTACCCACAGTCTCAAAATGCTATGCAACTAAAAAATAAGAGAAAAATGCTTACTTATAGCCCCAAAATGGGATCTCCTAGACTCAACACCTAGAGCTAAGAAGTAACAAGTTTCTTAAAGAATGAATAGCCTTACGAATAATCAATAATATAAACCCAAAACATCAATTTTGTAAAGTGGGTTGTATTAAGCAAGAAAAGCCTAAGGTGTCTCATCTTGGATACAAATTTTTACATTGTACAAGAGGTCCTTACAACAAACATACTTAAAGTGAACCTCGTGCAACACCCACTAATCAATTAAACACTATTCCATTGTATTCTCCTCCCAAAAATATGAACCACTTGAATATTCATCAAGAAAGGAACCAATCAAGGCAAGGGAAGCATTAATGATTTTCTTAATGGCCTTGTAGACACCCAAAACTGGAAAATGTTTGCAACTCCCCTTTTTAGTTGTCACTTGTGCTGATTTTGGATCAATTTTGAACGATTTTAATTATTTTTTATTTGTCCTTTATTATCATCGTCTCGTCATTTATTTTTAGTCATCTATCACATGTTCAATTAAATGATTTTAACAATTATTTAATTAATATCTTTATTTTGTTCTTAGGGAATTAATAATATAATTAATTCCCCCTATGTTCTAGTGTCTCCTTTAGGCATAAATAAAGATATTCCTTATTTATGTTCCTTTTCTTTTTGTCTCACATTTAAACATGATAATATTTAAATGGCTTTTGGGATTTTGGAGAGAATAAAAAGTATGTTTTATTATCTAATTTCCTTTAACCTTTCATTTCCCACTTAGCTTTTCATTTCCATTGCCCTTGTTCATTCATTTTAATTTTGATTGTGTCCTTTCATTTTGTATTGGGAGTCTATAAATTCAGCCCTTTTCTCTCATTTTTGAGCAACTAAGATTTTCTAGTATCCTCATTGTAATGCTGTCAAAATTAATCCTCGCTTTTTGGCTATTATTTGTGCATTTGTCCATACAAAGAGAAACATATCAAATTAGATGAGAAAGAAAAAGAAATGAGGTTTCATTGAAAGAGTGTTTGGTATTTTGACTTGAATACTTTGTTTATGCATTTCGTTTCAATAGTCTTATGGCTTATAATTAGGATTTTTTTAACATGATTTTTATGGCTTTCGTGGTTGGCTTAATCATGTTTATAGACTAATTTCTTAATTTTCCTTATCCACATTTGGTGAACCCGACATGAAATGAAGAGTTTGTCATTTTTTGTTAAATCCACAGATACAAGAAGATTGTATATTTGATTTGTCTTGATTGATTATCTTATATTGAACTCATTGGCTTAACCTTTGGAGATTGGAATTATTTAATCTTGATGGATGTAGAGTTATCTTATAGTATTGCAAGATTATGATAATTATTTGTTGCCTTGGTATGGTTTTAGAAGTGGGCCGACTTATTTCTTTTAATTCTTAGTGAATGTATGCTCAGTGCAATCGTAAAAAGTAATTGGGCAAATTCTCGTGGGCATGATTTTTTGAGTGGGTACTGGTATTGTTGTATTGCATTTCTTTGTTTCAGCAATGATGAACATAAATGGTGGATTCATTTTCTTAGACAAGACTTGAAGTTTACATTTTAGTATGGTGACTTGTTCTGTGTGTATTTTCAATTTACCAATGCAAGAGAAATATAACTAATATTCTCACCTTGGATGCAAATAGGAGATTGTTTGGGCATGGATAAAACTCTATTTATTGGTTGCTTCATTGATGCTGAAAGATTGGAGACCCTCTATGGTTGGCGTGACACCTTTGGTATGCCATTATATATTATTTTTGTAGCTATTAAGTGGTAGTCTATGAGAAACCTAGAATCAATTACATACATAGAGACAATTAAATCTAATTCTAGAGCATGACAATGAATTCTAAACCATGAATTTACTCATTTCTTTTATTTTGGGAGTTGCTATATATGGAAAGAGATGCAACATTATTTCTTCACTGACTCATCCTTTCTGAGAGCTATGCTATTTATTCTCATATTTGTGCTTTTTCGTGAATAATATTTTGCTTTTTCAGGAAAAAGGAATACCAACATTGTAAAACCCTAAAATGGTCAAATTTAGAGGTTTCCCTAAAACACTGTTATAAATGACAGAGATGCATAACACATTGTAATGTTGGTGTATGTTTTTGCTGGATAATAAGAAAGTTGGATGACTGTGTAGGTGGACGTTGTAATACCCCAAAAATGGGCTATAGGTTCATTAACCTCCTACATCTTCAAATCGATCAAAATCTACATCAAAGTCCTAACCTAAGGCACATCTGCACATTATTGAATTTAATTGATTTTATCCTAAATTCTACATCGGGGAATATTCCTAGAAATATTCCTAATTTATCATAATTATTCTTAATTTAATAATTATTTGGCGATAAAGCTAATTTATCCTAAAGTTTGATTAATTGAATATTCTGAATATTTAATTAATTAGATTTAATACTACCACTTAATTATTTAATTACATTTAATTATATTTATTCCTAAATTGTATTATTTAATTTTGAGAGCCATGGTATCAGAGCTAGGAAATAATTTAACGGTTGAGGGAAAATAGGGATTTATTAATTGAATTTATTTAATTTGTTTAGCCATGTGTACTCCTTAAATGGGTTGATTTGATTTAAATTGAGCTGTACAATTAATTAGATTAATTGCATAATTTAATGATTTAACTTTATTTATTAGATTTAAATTGATTTAATGGCTTTTGATATTTAATTAAACTTGGATTATGGCTTGATTTTAATTTTTCTTTGATTTTAGCTTGATTGACGTTGTAATACCCCAAAAATGGGCTATAGGTTCATTAACCTCCTACATCTTCTTATCGATCAAAATCTACATCAAAGTCCTAACCTAAGGCACATCTGCACATTATTGAATTTAATTGATTTTATCCTAAATTCTACATCGGGGAATATTCCTAGAAATATTCCTAATTTATCATAATTATTCTTAATTTAATAATTATTTGGCGATAAAGCTAATTTATCCTAAAGTTTGATTAATTGAATATTCTGAATATTTAATTAATTAGATTTAATACTAGCACTTAATTATTTAATTACATTTAATTATATTTATTCCTAAATTGTATTATTTAATTTTGATAATAAATCAAAAATCTTATGACTAATTGATTAAATTCTTATTTAATTAATTAATGTCAATTGTCAAATTTAAAAATATAGTTTTTGAATAAAAGTTTGATTTAATAATTGATTAGCCCATAAATCAATTGTTTTAATTCAAAAATCAGTTAAGTTGAGAATAAATCACTTTATTTTTAAATTAATTTATAATTAAATCATGCACAATCAGAAAAGCAGACAACTAGAAATTAACAATCAATTTTAAATTGAAATTCAACATCTGATGATGAGTTGAAATTTGATCTAAAACTCTATTTTGAGTAAAACTCTGCTTTTGCATGATTTTTGTGAGTTAATTATTCTTAATTTTTTGATAACTCAAAAATCAACCTGAGTTTATCAAGAGTGATTTATGGCTTTTCTCCTGCATCCTCAAAGCCCTAGATTTCTATAAAATCAAGGCTTTGCTCTTCATTTTTATCAACACTTGAATTTGCACAATTACTCTAGCGAATTGGCCATTGAAGGATTAAGCACTTGCGACAGGCGATTTGTGAGATCTTTCATAGTTGATCATAGTTTTTGCATAGTTTCATATCATATATTTCTTATCATTCATAGCATTCTTAGATTAAATCTGCTTTCCATTTCATTCATATAGCTTAGATTCATACAAATTTCATAATATTGCACAGAAAACATAAAAATATAGCTTAATCTACATTCATATAATCTTTCATTCTTTAGCATTAAATCCTTCGTTTAGGTGTTGCATTGTCACTAGTCTTAGTCTAATATGAGAATATCATACTCGCATCTACTAGAAGGCAGTAAATCACCTGGTTAGCTTAGTTTCCATTTAATTGCACGATTTTGATTTTTGCTAACCTCTAATGTTTTACTGAAGTGTTGTGTTTACAGCTAGGTACAAAATTCACAAACACATTTTTGGTGCCCACCGTGGGGCCTTGAAATGGGTTTCCATTCAATTTCTATCACTTTCTATCAATTTCTTGTTTTCTGGTTAAAACTGCGATCTTTTATTTTCTGTCCATACATTTTTCGTATGACTTTTATCAGAAAGTCATACCAGGAGGTATCCACTATCATATGATAGTTGATTTTATCGAGGTTTGTATCAAAGGCTACACATTATCATTTGGAAGATCAATTGTTGTATGAGAAGACACCCATTATCGTACAAGTTTCCTGATTGTCATCTAGAAGGTAACCCACCGTCGTACGAGTTTTGACTCTAGGATTCAATTGTCATTTCAGAATTTTTGGCAGTTTTTCAGATTTGATTTTTAGATTTGGACTAACAGCTAACCCTAACAATTGAAATCTTCTATTTTTTATTGATATTTGTTGAATCTAATTGGAAAAAGTGCAACTAAATTGCTAAAATAGGTAAAATCTACTAAGCGCGTTGCAAGGACTTTAGGTATTCTACTACGAGCTGATAACATTTTGATTTGGATTAAAATAAACTCTCATGTGTCAAGCTTGTGTGACTTTTCTTGCTTTCATATCACAGACTTCATTTTGGGCTATAAAACAAACATAGATTTGCTTTCTGCATATCTGTTACACATAGTAAATAGGCCCTATGAACACTATTTGTGGATGATCTCAAGAGAGTGGGCTTCTTCCACTTGTTCATGCATGCGAAGCTCTTCTTGATGAAGGATCCCCTTGTAGGTAGGGAGGTTACTGAGAGAGTCTCACGTTCTACTAGATTCGTGTGTCTTCAACTTTTGATTGATACATTCTCTCTCTGGAGGGGTTGATAGATCATAAGCAGTTGATGTCATAGATCTTTGTGAGATAATCTTGGTCTTAGTGTGTCAGATTAATCTTTCTACTTTGTTTTGGTTAAAAGTGAAAAGGCTAGAGGACTATGCTCTACTCCCTTTTTGGGTAGTATCAGAAACTCAGATCCTTGAATCTGGGACCAATCTCCATGTGGTATCTTTCATGAGTCACCTTTAGAGAAGGTTAACCATAGTGGAGATTCCCTTAATTGGGTTAACCACATGGATGGAACCTCAAGTGGTAATAGCCATTTTTGCTGTGGTAGTAGTAGCTGCTATATAAATGTCCTTGTGGAGGAAATCTTCACAGGTGTGGTCTCTTTTTGGGCTGTCAGATCTCCCTAGCAGCTCTTGATTGATTAAATTCTTGGACTATGTCAAAACCTTGGTGTGCCTGGATTGGAGTTCATCCTCTTGAGATCACAAAAGTTGCAAAGTCAGACCATTACTACAAACCCTAGTGAGGCCAAATTTTCATTTTTCTAGGAATATGTGCATTATTGAAAAACCTTTTAGAACATACACAATTAGCACTCCTAGGGATTAGCACATTCAGTCACTTGATTGTTCATGCACAGGGTTGCTTTGTCCCCTATTCATTATTTTCATACGTGCTTGGAATCACTTGCTTGTTTTTTTGTGTGCTTGTTTATCTATTTGGTTACCGAAAATGAATGATCCTAAAATAATCTTCAAACCTGGACAAAAAAATTTGTGAACAATCTAAAACTAAAAACCTAAAATTTGCAAAATCTGAAGTAAAATTCCTTTCTGGAGTCAAAAGTCATCCCACAAGGTCAGAAAGTCATACAAGTTTTGGCAATTGTCATTTCAGAACCCCTGTATTGTCATATGATAGCTTGTATATTGTCATACGAGTTTTTACACCAATCAAAAGCAAAAGGTCAAAATCTCATTATCAACTATCGTGCGAGCTTTGCAATTGTCGTACGAGTTTTGACAACTGTCGTTTCAGAGCATACCCACTGTTGTACGATCCTATAGAAAGTCGTTTGAGAAAAATTGCTAGAAAGTTGTCAAAAGTCAGAGACCCAATTTTTACAGCCTATGTCCAAAATCTGTCGAACAAATCACTGTGTCAGGAATAGAGCAAAAACTAGAACAAATTCATTCATTTTCCTCAAGTGAGATCTTGAGTCCGATTTTGCCTTCTGATTTATCGATTTGAGTCTTTTTCATCTTGTGTCAAAACCTTGTCAAAATTATCTTCAAATTCAATCTTCTTAGTAAAATGGTTGTATTGTGAGCTCGTGCCTGCCATCTATTGGGCATCTACCCACACTACTATGGCATAGTATCTTTCATTTACATCCGATCTAATCTTCAATCAATTCAATCTTGACAAGGTTGCGTCATTCAACCTTCTTGAATCAATTCATTCTTTAGTTGTCTTCATCTTATTCTTTTGCTTCACCCAAAGTTAATGGTGGAAACTAGATCTTCGTCACATAAGAAATTTGGAGAAGCATCCCATACCATACCTTGAATACTCTCCAGGGTCCAACTCTTGAGCAACTCTACAATTTTGGTCTTTACGAAGATGACGGTCTTGGCAACTTTTGATTGAAAACTGGTTACATACCCCCTCCATCAACTCACAAAGATCATCAAAAAAATCCACCTCAATCTATCCCAGGGAGTCCTAAAACTCCTAACATGTCTCACAAAGGGACACATCACGGGTCTCAAGGACATCACTCTCAACATGGTATGGATCAAGAACCCACACCTTCTGAAATTGATTGATATCAAAATGATGATGACTTCAAGAGAATGATGAGGCATTTCTTGAAAGAAGATAAAGAAGCATACTTTCTAGAGTTAGCTCATCAAGGAGCTAAACTTCCTCCCAACTTTAATGTTGAAGATATCATTACACATGAGGAAGAAACTCCAATCACAGCTATGATGAAATAGATGCATGCCATGCAAGTCAAACTTAACAAACTTGAGAAAGAAAAGGAACCTAAGGAGTTCTCCATGGAGGCCCTATGCCCTTTTCCATTTGATAAAGACTTGTACATGCCACCATTCCCTAAAAGGGTGGAAATGCCTAAATATGATAAGTATGATGGAAAATCTGATCCTCAAGATCATGTCAGAGAATTCTATACTCAATCCATGGAGTTTATGCATGAACCAACTTACTTAATGCACTTTTTCCCTCAATCTCTGGGAGGATCAACCATTCATTGGTTCTCTAGAATGCCTCCTACTATCAAAACTTTTGAGTAGTTAATCAAACTATTTTATAAAAAATAATCCTACAATATTCAACATCCGGTTACCATGATTGACATTTGCAATCTGAAACAATATCCAGGTGAACCATTCTTGAGATTTCTCAAGTGATGGAGGAAGAAATTTTCTCTATATGCTAGACCCATTCCAGAAACTGAGAAGCTAGAAATATTCATCAATAATCTTGTTCTAGAAATCAACTACCCTTTACAAATGCAAAATCATACATCTTTTGATAAGATGGTAGATAATGCAATCAAAATTGAGAAAGTACTTGTGAAAAAAGGAGACATCACAATTCAAAAGGACAAGTATGAATCTGGACCTAGTTCTAAGGACAAGAACAAAAATTGGATCAAGAATAAAGGTGTTATCATAGATGGTGTTGTTGATAATATCCATGCCCTATCTAAGGCACCTGCTTTCAATCTCATTGTTGGTACCCAGGCCATCAAAGCTTCCGAAGCTAAAGCAACAGAGTCCAACAAAAAGTCATTTGATTACAAACCTTGGGCTATAGATCCTAATTGCAAATTCACTCTTCTTGGAGAATCCTTGGAATCTGCCATGAAAACTCTATTGGAAAACAAAATCATCTACTTGCCTGAGATAAAAGTCTTTTATCCTGAACCTAAACCGAAATGGTGGAGAGAGAATGATTTCTATGAATTCCATCACAATAAAGGTCATAAGACTAATAACTTCGTTCACTTGAAGCACATCATACAAGACAAAATTGATAATGGAGACATCACGATTGAGAGTCATAAGAGCAATAATGATCATACAACATTCATAGAACCATTTCCTAAACATGGTAAAGAAGAGTCTTTTTCTCAGCCTAATGTGGGTGCTAAAGTCAATTGTGTATACTTTGGAAATAATGCTGTCATCAATATGGTTGAACCATGTCTATCTGAGCATTGCAATGTCATCAAGATTGTAAGAAAAGATAGAGAAAATCAATCAGCTAATGTAGTTACTCAATCACAAGCTCAGGCACACCTACAAGGACAAATACCAGATTCATCCAATGTCCCTAAGGTGCCTTTCAATCTTTCATCTGCTTTTAAACAGAAAGCTACATCAAAATCTTCAAATCCTAAAGACACAAGGCCTACTTCATACAGTATTATTCAACAACTCCAGCACACAAATGCAAAAATCTCAATGTTTGAGTTGCTTCAGATATCTCTAGTTCATAGAACCATTCTAGACAAAGCTCTGCTCGGATCTAATGTTCTTGATAACCTTGATTTAGACAGATTCCAAACTATGGTTGGTTATCTTACATCTCCATAGTATATTTCCTTTTTAGAGGAAGATGATAACTCCTTGAGTCATCCACATAACCAACCCTTTCATATTGAAGTCTTGATCCAAAACCATCCTGTCAAATGTGTGTTGATAGATGGGGGCGCTGGTCTAAACATTTGTTCTTTTAGCTTGATTACACAATTGGGATTTTCAGAAATGGCCATTGATCCTAGAAAGAAGATAACTATCAAAGCATATGATGAGCAAGAAAGATATTCCAAAGGAACAATTGTCTTACCTATCAAAGTAGGTCCTGTCATTAGAGATACTATATGTCAAGTTCTTGATCTACCTTTGGCTTACAACATCCTTCTAGGGAGACCCTGGATACATGAAATGAAAGCTATTCCTTCTACATATCATCAATGTTTGAAATTTCCTTATGAAGGAGTGGAGGCGACGATCCCAGTTGATCTATATACAACTTGCAATACATTGAAAGAGAGTGCTAATAAACTTGTTCCTAATAATAGAGAATCTTCCACTAAACAGCTAAATGTTGCTTCAACATCCAAGATGGAAGAGATTGCTAAAGAGGTTAAGATCAAAGAAAATGGTATGGGAGAATATACTATAGAGCCAGTCTTATCTTTGACATCTCTCCCTATCTTGCCTAAGCCTTATGGACAAACTCTGAAACAGTCCAAACTAGAGTCTAAAGAACCTCTTGAGGCATATAAAGGAAATTTTGTTGCAGAACAAGTATCCAAACAAGAGTTTGAAGAAGATGAAGTTGTGCTTTCATGGCTATACAAAGATGAACCTGAATCTCAAGTTGTTAAAAAATGTGATGTTGAAGCTCCTAAGATCCCTTCTAAGTTATATGGCCCAGGGGACAAATTGATCACAAAAATGGGATATAAAGGAAAAGGACCTCTAGGACTGTAGGGTAAAGGTCTTTTGTCACCTCTTGACCATTGTGGATGAGAAAACAAGAATACAACAGGTCTAGGATATAAGAAGAAGCATTTCTATCTTAGCAAGAACTCCCCACATATCTTAGAATAGATTGAGCCATCCATAGAAAATCAACTAAAGGGAGAAAAAACATAACAATCTAATAGTGATGATTCAGACATCACTAAAGATCTCATTCCCTATGAGTGTTTTCCTAAAGAAATAAAAGACCTCCTTGATGCTGAAGATGATCCAATAAAAAGAATTAATATAGTAGAAACACAAGAACCTACTATAGAGCAAGAGGTAGTTGCAACACAAGAACCAGCTAATCTCGATGACAATCAAATAGACAAAGAGGAAGGTGGTAGTTATTCTGAGATAGATTCCCATGAGTATGAATTCAAATTAGAATATGAGGGTAACCCTTCTTGGGGTATTCATCCTAACTTTACTCATGTTCTTAGATTTCCTAGAGGAATAGATGAAGAATCTAATGACTATGAATGGGGAGCCATTCCAGAGGAAGATGAGCTTATTACAGAGAAACATGTTGATTTTATTCACCAATATGCACCTAAACCTAAGGTAAGTCTAGAGCGAAATGATGAACTTATAGAGTCTGATCCACCGATGGCTGAAGTGGACTTCCACAATGACCTTGAGCCTATTCATGAATTGAATGTCTTAAGTTGTAATATCACATTCAAAATCAAGCATCGGGTTAGGACCAATGATGATAGATCCATATCCGTAAACACTCTTTCCCAATCTTTCACCACTTTGACTATCCAATGCCCTAACCTTCTTGACCAAACTTCCACAAATATGAGCCAAGGTATTTATACCTTTCCAAATGACTATGCCCTTGCTTGCTACCTCAATGCAGTTGAGCCTATGAGAACTTCCATCAGTGAACTGAGCATTAGCATGATGGAGGCAGACATCAAGTATCTTAGTCAAAAAAATAAGAGTAATAATAAAAAGAAAAGGCATTCTGAGGGTGAAAACCACTTTGTGGTAGTATCAGAACCTACAAAAGTAAAAATAAAAGACATATCAGAAGGTGAAAACCTCTCTGAGGCACCTAAGGATGAGATATTTGATGTCCTTTTGAGTCATTTATAGGACAGATCTCTAGTTCTAATTGAGCCCACTCAATCCATCAACTTGGGAACAACAGAAGAACCGCAATTGATCCATGTAGCACAATCCTTATCAAAAGAAGAAAAGAAAAATTTACAACATTCCTAATAGAAAAGAAGATCAATTTTGCATGGAAATACTCAGATATGCCAGGGTTGGATCCTAATCTTATAATGCACCATTTATCTATAGCTCCAAATGTCAAACATGTTAAGAAAAAATTGAGAAAGATGCATCCACATGTTGCACTCTTGGTAAAAGCTCAATTAGAGAAGCTCCTAAAAGCCGGATTCATCCGTGTTATTGACTATGTTGAATGGATCTCTAATATTGTACCTATTTCAAAAGCAAACAAATCAATCAGAGTGTGCATAGATTTTAGAGATGTGAACAAAGCATGCCCTAAGGATGATTTTCCACTACCTAATATTGATATGATAGTGGACATGACTGCGGGCTTTGAGATGTATTCTTTGATGGATGGCTTTTCTAGATATAATCAAATCAAAATTGCTCCAAAAGATCAAGATAAAACTGCTTTTACATGTGCATGGGGTACCTTCTATTGGAATGTCATGCCATTTGGGCTTAAGAATGCTGGTGCTACATATTAGAGAGCTATGACATCTATTTTTCATGACATGATGCATTGAACTATGGAGGATTATGTTGATGATACTTTAGAAAAATCTATGATTAGAGCTGAACATCTAAATGACTTGAGCAAGATACGAGACAAAATGGAAAAATTTAGTCTCAGACTAAATCCTAAGAAGTGTTCTTTTGGTGTCACTTCTAGAAAGCTCTTAGGATACATAGTTTCAAAGAAGGGCATTGAAGTTGACCTAGTTAAAGTAAAAGCTATCATGGAGATGCAACCTCCAAAGAACATCAGTCAAATGAGGACATTGCAAGGGAGAGTTCAATCTATTAAATGCTTCATATCTCAACTAGCAGACATATCACAACCTTTTACAAAGACATTACATAAAGGTGTGACCTTTTCATGGAGTGAGGAATGTGAAAAGAAATTTAATCATATCAAGAAATATCTATCAAATCCTCCTATTTTGATGCCTCCTATTCAACAAAAGCCTTTAATCTTATATGTCTCCACTACAGATACATCACTGGGGGCATCGCTTGCGCAACATGATGAGAACAAGAAGGAAAGAGCAATATACTATATCAGTAGAACATTGGTAGCATATGAGAAAAACTATTCAATGATTGAGAAAGCTTGTCTAGCTATGATCTTTGCATCATAGAAATTGAGACACTACATGTTAGCTCATACCACACATTTAGTAGCTAAAATTGATCCATTAAAGTACCTACTAAGCAAAGTTGCCCTCACAGGTAAACTAGCTAAATGGGTCATGCTCTTAAGTGAATTTGACATAGAATATGTTGAAAGAAAAGATATTAAAGGCCAATTTATTACTAATTAGTTAGCAGATGCACCTTTGTTTGATGACACACCAATGCAAATGGAATTTCCAAATTCCTCTATCATGAATCTTTCTTCTAGAGAATGGCAATTGTTCTGTGATGGCTCCTATACACAGAATGGATCTGGAGCAGGCATTTTGTTTATCACTCCTCAAGGATACTCCATCCCTAAGGCATTCAAAATTAAATTTCCTTGTACAAACAATATTTCTAAATATGAAGCCCTTCTTAATGGTATGAAAATAGCAATTGAGTGGAGAGTAACTAAATTACACATTCATGGAGACTCACAACTTGTAATACACCAAGTCAATGATGTGTATCAAATGAAAGATGAAAAGCTCATTCCATACAAGAGAATGGTAGATGATCTCAAGAAATACTTCAGATCTATCACCTTTGAGCAAATACCTAGAACAAAGAACAAGGCTGCCGATGCAATGGAAACGCTATCTACTTTATTGAAGCAACCTGAACATGAGCTACACTTTGAGTTCTTGGTGGAAGCACTATCTTATCCTGCATATGATTCCCCTGAAACCCGCATGATTTGCACCATTATAGGTCATGATTCATCTTGATACAAAAACCTTTTCTCCTATCTCCAAGACCAAATCATTCCCGATACCTTCAATCTCCATGAAAAGAGATACCTTATCCGTAATGCATCCCAGTATGTCATCATTGGTCATGATCTATACAAATGAGGTCTAGATGGTACACTACTTAGATGTTTCGAATGGGAAGAGTCTCAACGTGCATTAGAGGAAGTCCATGATGGTATTTGTGGGTCACACTTGAATGGTTTAACACTAGCTTGAAAACTTATTAGGGCTGGGTACTATTGGCTAGAAATGGAAAAAGAGGCTATCAAGTTTGCTAAGAACTGTCAAAAGTGCCAAGTACATGGTAACTTAATTCATGCACCAGGGAGAGATCTAATTCCCTTTACTACACAATGGCCTTTTCACCAATGGGCATTTGATCTTATAGGATCCATACATCCTCATTCTTCTAATGGACATACCCATATAATCACAGCTACAAATTATTTCACAAAATGGGTAGAAGCAGTCCCTTTGACACAAGCAAATGGAAAACAAATATCTCTGTTAATCTTGAACTGCATCATATGTCGGTATGGTATTCCACATTCTATAGTCACAGACAATGGAGATCAATTCAAGAACAGAGAATTAGATGATCTATGTGCCAAATTTAAGATTACACAACATTGGTCATCTATCTACTATCCTGAAGGGAATGGACAAGCAGAGGCTTCTAACAAGAATCTATTGAAAATCTTGCATGGTACAATTAATAAGATAGAAAGAGATTGGCATATCATGATCAATCTAGCTCTCTAGGCCTACAGAACAAGTATTAGAATACCCACTGGGGCTACACCTTTCACTTTAGTTTATGGGTCTAAAGCAGTACTACCTATTGAGGTTGAAATCCCATCACTAAGAATCATAATGCATGGTCTAGTAACTGATGATGACTACAGAGTGTCTAGGTTGCAAGAACTTGAACTACTAGATGAGCGCAGACAAGCAACGTATGATCATCTTAGAGTGTATCAGAAAAGAATGTCTAGAGGCTACAACAAGAAATTCAGACACAAAGAATTTTAGGTTGGCGATCTGGTCTTGAGAGAGAATCCTAAAAATCAATCACATAGAGAATGCAAGGGGAAGTTTGAACCCAACTGGCTGGGTCCCTTTGTTGTCACTGCTACTTTTGGCTCTGGTGCCTATCAACTTTCAACAACTGAAGGAGAACAACTCTGAGAACCAATCAACATTCTCCATCTGAAGAAATTCTACGCCTAAGGCATTCAGTCTATGGTAAAATGTCTTGAAAAAATTATAAAAATTTGAAAAGTCCTAAAAAAATGAACATCTTTGTGAAAACCTAGCAATGGGCACCTTGATGATTCACAAAAAAAATTCAAAAAATATCAAAAGTACAAAAAAATTAAAAAAATGAAAAATACAAAAAATGAGAAAAAGAAAAAGTGCCTTGGTGAAAACCTGGAAATAGGTGCTTTGGTAGCAAAAATAGAATCTCTGCCAAGATGGTGAAAACTTGGCAAATGAGCGCCACTTGTTTCAAAATGCTCCATCTATCAGCGCAATCTTGGTCTTTCCCAGCTTTCAGTCTAGCTTTAGTTTGTACATATCTCTTGGTTTGTTTTTGCATTCCTGTTTTCAATAAGTTGGTTTGTACACCAATCAGCTAAAGCGTCTGTATCCTATCAATGTTTCAAACTTGGGGGCAATCAATGTCATATCCTATGGCCTCCAGTACATCTTTAGATGTGTCATATCCAGTTAGAGTCCTTTGAAGCTTCATTCGAGTCAGTCAGTCAGTCTCCTCTCTAGAAATGATTTTGCATGTACAACAACACAATCAAACACAAAGTGAAAACAATCTATGCTTTTTACATGCTTTTATCTCCTTGTATGCTTACTAATTCACATTGAGATTCTTTCATATTGTGTCCCTTCGAGCTCTTCGATGATGTCCTTTACAAGATTTAGAGAGTGATGACTGGGGGCATAATCTTTTCTTTATTTTCTGCTTGTATGTGAAAATCTAACAACTTTGGAAATTCTGGATTGAAATGGTGTCCATCTGTTAGAGCCTCTATCTCGAATTGGATGGTCATGAGTACCTTGACCATTGATACCCAAAAAATTCAAGGAAGTTTGATCTAACTATTATGTTTTTGAGTGAATTCTTTCTCCTACTGTGAAACACGATCTTGCCTAAGGATGTGAACGATAAAGGATCACTACAGGTAATTCACACTGGATTTAGAATGATCTCTTGATTGTTTGATGTGTTTGAACGCAAGGCGTATTTAGGTCATGAAAATGTTTATGTTTTGATTCTTATACAAATTGCTATATCAAAATGGACATGATATTTAGGTCATCTTGGCGTTTATGCCTTGGTGCTTATATCTAATTTGACATTTCAAAAACAAAATCAATATTCATATGTCCATGGTTGTCTAGCCAGTGGGCATTGTATTGACTTTTGAGCACACAAATCGATATTCATATGTCTATGGTTTCATAACTAGTGGACATTGTATTGATTTATTCGGTTACCTAAAAATTTCAATGATGAGAACAAATCGACACATGATCAGTGACTAGGTCCTAGGTCCTAGGTTTGCATTTCATTTTGCATTTCATTTTGCATTTTGCATGATCTCACAAATTGCTTGAACACTTAAACGATTCTTCAAAACCAAAAATGCTAAACATGAGACAAGGACTGAACATTGTATGAAGGTTCCTCCAATGAAACAGCAAGTAGAATCCTTTTTTGAGATCAAAATCAAAATCTAAGATCATTCATATTATTAACTACTTGCATAATTGACCTTCAATCATTACAGAAATCTAGAATTCAACTTAACTGATTATCTTACATTAAACTATCAAAATTTCAACTTGGTCAACTATGGTCAACTCATGGTTTAACCTAGTCAAACTTGGTCTCCAAGACCTCTAAATGATGCATAACACATTCTCGAACATTTATAACCACTTCTCAAATCAATAAACATGCTTCTAAACTATAACGCTAACTTTTCTTGTCAAATTTCAATTTTAATCCCGAAGGGGGCATGGTATTGCACATCAATCAAATTTGTAAATCAAATCTTTCCTCAGTAATCAAGACAACAACCACGTCTAGTTACTGATTCATCTAAAGTCCTCATCGCTTGGGGCAAATCTATCATCTCTTGGGGCATATCAGATTCATCGAGATCCATATCAATCTGGAATCCTAAATCTATCTTGTAAACTGTATCAACTTTTCGTAACCAATGGTTCATTTGCATCATTTCCTTGGTTCTTCGTAATTGATGGGTTCAGGATGTGATACCAATATGATTCATACAAGGACATTCAGGTCTGGAATCGGTCACTCACTTCTTCGCAATCATAAGGTTTAGAATCAGGCATTTAGGCACTTTTTCGTAATCACCGGTTCATTGTTGTTGTAGTTAACATTATCTCTGGTCATTCAGGACCTAAATCTTAAATCTTGAATCTTTAAATCTTTCAATCGCTTAATCTTTCAAATCAGTTTCATACATCTTTATCATACACAGATTATTCTTTGAACCACTACACTTTGCACAGTGATTCAAAGAGGGGAAAAATGTAATACCCCAAAAATGGGCTATAGGTTCATTAACCTCCTACATCTTCAAATCGATCGAAATCTACATCAAAGTCCTAACCTAAGGCACATCTACACATTATCGAATTTAATTGATTTTATCCTAAATTCTGCATCGGGGAGTATTCCTAGAAATATTCCTAATTTATCATAATTATTCTTAATTTAATAATTATTTGGCGATTAAGCTAATTTATCCTAAAGTTTGATTAATTGAATATTCTGAATATTTAATTAATTAGATTTAATACTGCCACTTAATTATTTAATTACATTTAATTATATTTATTCCTAAATTGTATTATTTAATTTTGACAATAAATCCAAAATCTTATGACTAATTGATTAAATTCTTATGTAATTAATTAATGTCAATTGTCAAATTAAAAAATATAGTTTTTGAATAAAAGTTTGATTTAATAATTGATTAACCCATAAATCAATTGTTTTAATTCAAAAATTAGTTAAGTTGAGAATAAATCACTTTATTTTTAAATTAATTTATAATTAAATCATGCACAATCAAAAAAGCAGACAACTAGAAATTAACAATCAATTTTAAATTGAAACTCAACATCTGATGATGAGTTGAAATTTGATCTAAAACTCTATTTTGAGTAAAACTCTGCTTTTGCATGATTTTTGTGAGTTAATTATTCTTAATTTTCTGATAACTCAAAAATCAACCCGAGTTTATCAAGAGTGATTTATGGCTTTTCTCCCGCATCCTCAAAGCCCTGGATTTCTATAAAATCAAGGCTTGGCTCTTCATTTTTATCAACACTCGAATTTGCACAATTACTCTGGCGAATTGGCGATTAAAGGATTAAGCACTTGTGACAGGCGATTTGTGAGATCTTTCATAGTTGATCATAGTGTTTGCATAGTTTCATATCATTCTTAGATTAAATTTGCATTCCATTTCATTCATATAGCTTAGATTCATACAAATTTCATAATATTGCACAGAAAACATAAAAATATAGCTTAATTTGCATTCATATAATCTTTCATTCTTTAGCATTAAATCCTTTGTTTAGGTGTTGCATTGTCACTGGTCTCAGTCTAATCTGAGAATATCATACTCGCATCTACTAGAAGGCAGTAAATCGCCTGGTTAGCTTAGTTTCCATTTCATTGCACGATTTTGATTTTTGCTAACCTCTAATGTTTTACTGAAGTGTTGTGTTTACAGCTAGGTACAAAATTCACACAGACAAACGTAGCCCAGGTTTTGGGTGAACCACATTAAATCTATGTGTTATCTATTTTGTGATTGTTTTGTTCTTATGTTTCTGCATATAACTGTTAATTTTATATTGTTCTGGATCTGTCAATCCCTAACACTCACAAGGGAAGCCATCACAGCCAGGGGCTTTATCATCATCCATGGTGAACACAGCTTCATGAAGATCCTGCAAGGAAAGCAGTTGATCACAGAAGACACGCTGGATAGGGGAGACACACTGGGGCACCACTGCAATACAATCCGCAAGAGATTTCTTGCTGGTAGGAGAGCAACCCTTAGTAGCAAAAACTTGTTCATAGTGACGAACAAAGGCTTGCAAAACATCAAGAAGCTCCATGAGAAGGGTGTGACCTTCTTGGATTTTGGTTATGCTCGTACTGGTATGTCGAGGATGGAGGGCAGTAAAAAATTCTTTCAAAACTTGGTCTCCAACCTTTAACTAGTGTAAACGAGCTTTGATCTGGGCTCCTCTGGCAACATGGTTGTCAGCCACCTACTTCTGATGATGTAACTTAGCAAGATTGAGTTGTAGATCTTGGTTGAAAGGGTCTTGAGCTAAGGGCTCGGTGGCAACACGTAAGGATTTGGTGTTGACATCATAGGCTTTGTGACAACACTTGGCCAGTTGTCTACCATAGATGTGCAAAAAATGAGCTGTACGCCTGATGGCGTCATTCCACCATTGAATCCATCTTGTCAAGTGCGTGGGTTTAGGCTCAAGGTTCCAAACCCAATGAATGTGGGCCACTGTAGAAGGATGATGAAGGAAAAAAATATTGAAGTAAAATTGCGTGGTGGGAGGCCTACCCTTAGCTATCCTGCAAACAATACTAAATTGGATGGGAAAGTGGTCTGACAAGGTCACATCAACAAGTGGAGTGACCGGTAAAGCTTTCTTTTTAGAAAAAGAGAAAAAAGATTGAGCCGAGATCATAGCACGATCAAGCCTTTTATGAATTTTGTCAGAGGAGGCCGTGTAATTAGACCAAGTGTGCTAGACCCCATCAGAACGGTGACAACCCACATTGGGATAAAAAAGCCCTAAATTATTACACATGTAATACCAAGCTTCTCTTTCTCCAGCTATCCATCGAAAGGGAAAAAAGCCATCCTTATCAGATGCCATCTCCACCATATTAAAATCCCCACAAACAAGCCAGGTAGCAGGTGGCAGAGAATCCGCAAGCCAACACCACAGGTGAGATCTCTCAACAACATCATTGGGACCATAAACATTAACTATGCCAAAAGAATTATTTTCAATAATGAAAGTGGCCCAAACAACTCTCTGCATGGGGTCATAACCATGGCTAACTAGAAAGGAATGCCAACGAGGAGAAATGAGAGTAACAACTCTACCTTGACCAGCCTCGTGCTGAGAGAAGACAGCAAGGCTTTTAGGCCAAATAACTTTACAAGTAGCATCAAGCATGAAACCTGAAATCTTAACTTCTTGGAGGCATAAAACATCCAGATGACAAAAACGTTGACGCAAGTCCCTGACATAAAATTTTCTATGTATGCAATTTGAAGGTTTGCAATTTCTTGCTACCAAAATGCCTTCAGTGCATCTACTGTTTGGAGATGGGCGTATAGTGCATAAGTTAACTTCTCCATCTTCTCCAACTTTGAACTCAGACCTTGATCATATGTCACCATCGTGGCATCAATCTCCTTGATATTCTGATTTATCACACCTAATGAGGTTGCAAATGCATGTCTTAACTATGCTTGCGTAGCCCTTATCCAAGCCATTTCTTTTTCTACCTTCTCAATCTTATCCACTTGACCTTGGTAGACATTGTTACACATATTTATATTTGTGGAGAGATCTTCTACAAATTTTCTTACTACTTCTATCATAGATTCAACTTCCTAAATCTTCTTGGAAAGGTTTGAGGTAAATTTATTTTTATTCATACAATCAGCTATTATTTTCCTTCCTTTAGCTGTTGTCTCCTTTAACACCGCTTGACCAACCTTTAGAGAACTAAGGTCAAGTGCAAAGTTACCTATCAATTCATTCAGTCTCTTCATAATATATTTCTCTTTTGCTATCTTGGATGTTGATTCCTCAAGACTTGAGGAATTTTCTTTAAAGCATGTCATGATGGTGCTGACATCATCCACTGAATGTATACTAGATACTTTCTTGTCTTTAGGTAGTAAGCTATTCAGAATGTTGACTGATTCAACAAAAAATGGATTCCTCATTACTTGTTTCTCCTTCGCTTGCTCCATTGCTAGCACACTGATCTTTATTAGGTCTTCTTCTCCCCATGAATCTAAACTTGTTGTGTCAGGAGTTAAACTTGACAAAAATGACATTGAGGGCTTAGAGGTGAGAGGTGTGCTGTCCATCACTTCAGTCTTAACCTTTACTGGAATTCCAATAGAGGGATCTTCTGCAGTTTCATTTTCCTTCTCTTCTTCTTCTTTTATTTTTCTTCTTCTTTCTCCTCTTCTTCTACTTGTCCAGTTATGTCTTCAATATGAACTTCTTCTTTCTACTTGAGAGAATCATCAACGCATAGAATTTCTACTTCTTCAGTGCTCACAAATGCTTCCTCAAACTTATCTAAGTCCTTATTTGACGTTGCCATGGATATTTCTACATTATCTATCATAATTGTGTCCTCCTTGGCTTCAGGCATAGGCACAGAATCCTATGGACCTGTCATAGGTGCATTTGGGATCTCAGCAGCATTTTCTTGCTCAGAGGGAGCTTGAGTTGTAGGCACAGATGATGGATGCATGTGTTTTTCCAAAAATACCTTCTCAAATGCTTTTTCAGTTTCCTTTGCAACCAAATCATAGTCCTTATTCATAATTTTCAAAGTTCTCAACTTGGTTCTTAGGTGAGGCTTCACCAAATTCAAGAATAAGGTTTTCTCTTCTATTGAACACACTAGGAGATTATCATCTAAGGTCTTTTCCCTTATTCTGAAGTCTTCTTCTATAGCCTGTATTTTCAGAGAATCAAGTATATTCCATACTTGATCAGGAATCACTATCTTAAGTTCCAAGACTATCTTCTTGAACTTGATCATGTGTTTGATAATCATGGAATGGATCTTAGATTTATCAATCTCATGATACTTATCATAGAACTTAGCTATTTGATCAACTCTGCCTTCATCTACTACTCTTGTTCTCAACACTTCTAGATTCGGTAGAAATCCTACCTTAGGAGGTGCTTGAATATTTCTACCTTGGCTTCTTGTGGACCTTGATGATGGATGGCTTGTGACAGTCTACTTCTTCCTCTTAGGTATCTTGCTTGGCTTGGAGATGGAGTGGACTCCAGATCAACAGTAGGTGTAGGTGCAGGAGTGTTTTCTTCCATCTTTATTTCTTCTCCTTAGGGTCATTAGTCTTCTCTGTTTTAACTTCAGAAGAGGGTGTGCTCTCAAGTTTCATTGTAATCTTGGCTTCCCTTGCCTTATCTAGGTCTACTTGAGTGACACCATGTATTTTTAGTATCTCAGAGGTGATCTTAGATTCTTTTCTCTTGGTAGCTGTACTGTCTAGAACTGAATCTACTTGTCTTGTTTTCTCCTCACAGGTACCCCATCTTGGTTCATTAGGATCCTTGGGTGCAGATAATAGGACTTGTACATAGGCTTCTAGAATGTGTTCCTCCAATTCATAACCAAGTGGATGAATCCACTTAGTTCTTGGCTCTACAACTTCCATGAAAGTGATATCTATCTCCACCATGAAACAAATGCTATCCTTATACTTTTCCACTATGCTCTTAGGTATCCTATACCTTCTCTGCATTTATATTCTAAATGTCTTGATCTCAAGTCTATGAAATCCTTCAAGGTGCTATCAGCTGAGGCCTTGAATGAGATTTGTGGCATTGTAGGCAGACTCTTATCAAGGTAACGATTTGATACTTTACCAACAATATGGAAGTACATGTAGATGACAAGTGACCCAAACCTGAATATCTTTCTCTTATGATGCTTAATTGCCCTTAGGTTATCCATCAACTGTGTGTGCAAGATCTCACACAAGTTGAATTCACCATTTTCCTTTGCGATCCTCATGGTTGCTAAAATAGTTGCGATAGACACACTATTTACCCTATTTGCATGTTGAAACTTATATACAAGTATCATAGACATGAGCTTGATATCTTTCTCCTCAATCATCTCAATTGTCATCCCGCGCTTATCATTGCATGACTTACAAGCCTGTTCCACCAGTTTCCTAACATCCTTTCCAGTGGGAAGGATGGCACCGGCCTTAGGTAGTCCCATCATCTCATGAATGAGATCAATAGTTATCTAAACAGGGACTTCTCCAATCCAAAACAAGTCATCATGAATTCTGATCAATAGAATCTTAATCCATTCAGATTCATAAAACTCATATATAGTCGCACACTCAATAATAGGGTTATTCTCTAAGTGCGCGAACTCATTCAAGAATTTCATGTCTGGTTTCATCATAGATTCTAAGTGAGACCTAATCCTATCCAATCCAATAGGTTCCTTCTTGCAATAAATGTATGAACGTATGTCCTTTACGTGCATAACTCTGATCGGAGTCCTAGAGAATGCTCCTTCTAGGTCATCTAGGATTGACTTGAAAGGATTCTTCTTAAAGATATATCTCTTCCTTTCAGGAACATCAAAAACAACTGGAGTGGCCTTTACTTACTTGATTAATCACTCAAATAAAGTTCCAAAGGGTTTCTGAATCATCGCAACCAAACTAGGGTTCTGCAACAAACTTTCAAACTTCTTCACTGATAAACCAACTGCAATCACCCAATACAAACTTCTTTGATATCTTGTGCTCTCAAATGCTTGATCTCAAATGAAAATGTGGGAATAATGGATCTTTGGTGACTTTAAAACAACTTTTCTCCATTAATACTTGCCGCGTAAACACAGAATGCAACAGAGAATTTTGTTCTTCATCTCTGCTATCAATCAGGTAGTGCACTCTTGAATACTACATCACTTAGTATCCAAACTGCTATAACCAAAGGATCATACTCTAAGAGTGAGTATACCAGCCGCGCAGGGGTCTAGAGCTAATCTAGCTCCCCTATGACCATGAGGCTCATTCAACCAGAAGTAGAGGGTGCGTTCATTATGGATGCATCCAATACATAGTCATCAACATTTTCCTTCTTTACTTCTATCCAAATCAAGCTTGCATCCTCTATAGCTTGCACAAACTTGACTTCTCTTGATTCATCCAAAATTGATCATTGAGACTTATTAGGGCTTTCTTGTCTTTGTTCTTTTGATCTGCAAAACTTAGGGATGTGTCTAGCCTTGTTACAAGTGTGAAAAATAACTCGAGGCTTTATATTCCTCGGCGCATTGATGTGAGTTACCAATTTTTATTGTCTAGATGTATGACCATTATAATTACATATTTGACATGTAATATTCTGAGGACTTATAACAATCTACTATGGATGACTTCTCTGATTTTGTTGAGTCTAATTTCTTTGATTTGATCTACAATTCATAGCTCTATGACCAAACTTATTGCATGAATAACAGTAACCATTGAAAGGTCTTACCTCTTTACAATCTCTTGCTATGTGTCCATGCTTGTTGCAGGCATAACAAGTTTTTTTAATTGGCTTGTGCTCATCCTTAGATGTTTCAACTTTAGCTTCAGTATGATTTCCGATCTTTGTAGATTCTTTTGATGCTTTCTTTCTTTCTCATATGTCATTGATTTAATTTTGTGCGTCATTGAATCCAATACCAGAGGTATCTCCTTTAATATTCTATGCATACAATTGTGACTCTATTAGATCCTTGCTTGTGTGCAATTTGTCAATATGACTCTTTTCTTCTTTTAATTCAGATTCCATCTACTTCTTAATGTTCTCTAACTCCAATATTTTCATGTTTGCTTGGCACAGTTCTTCATCCAATTGCTTGTTTTCTTTGACCTGTTCTTCATAGGCTTCTTAATTGATTGTTAAATATCTTTTCATCCAAATCTTCAATCCTTTCCTTCAGAAATGTGTTTTCCTCATTCATCTTTTTGACCATTTTCCCTAAATCATTGTTTGAACAATCCTTCAAATCTTTTCTCAGTTTCTTGATGAATACTTGAGAACAACTAACCTTTAATTTCAGGTCTTCAATTTCTTTTTCAGATCTGTCAAGGTCTTCAAGAGCTGCTTCAAGATTATTCTTCATATGTTTCACTTCTTTCGAACCCATGATCTCCTCAAGTGGTTAAACTTGTTTTCAGAGGACCAAAGCTTTGATACAAATTGTTAGGAATGGGAACATTGAGGGGGGGGGGGGGGGGGGGTGAATCAGTGTTCTATATAATTACTTTATGATACTTGAAACTTAACTCAATAAATTAATTGCTGAACTGAATATTAAAGCATGTAAAGTAATCAACACATAACACAAAACACCATATATGATTATGGGGAAACCTTGGCCAAAGGAAAAAACCCAGTGGGAATTAATACCCACTAATAATTGTACTTGTGTATTATGAACCTGTTAATGTTCCTTAGCCCTGTTAGGAGCTGTCATTACAATGATTAAGTACAATGACCTTGTCAAGGGTCAGACCCTGTTAGGAGTCTTTTACAATTAACCCTATTAGGGGTGAGGACACACTGTCCTAGAGCTCACTACTCAAATGGGTGAAGGCTGCAACCTTCTGAATATTAGATACACACTATATCTACAAGGTGAACTGCTGCTATGAAACTTCTTATCTGATCAGTTCCTTTTGTGCACTGATTCTTTAAACTCTTGTAAAGCTCTATATCATACTGACTAATCTTCGCATACTTCTTCTCAACTTTGATCAACTCTATATCTCATCCCCTTCTCAAATACAAAGGCGCATGTCTTATTTATATGCGCAAACAAAACTATTCACTAAGTCAGCCTTTAACTAATTACATACAACACTTCCAAATGAATTGGCTCAAGCTTGTTTACATATAATGATATTAACAAGTCTATAATATATTTACAATAGGCGCATAGCCTTTACAAAATAATATTATACTAACTCATCTGATCATGTGCTCTTAACCATAGCTTAATAATATATCCAAAAGCTTATCTTCTAGGGCCTATACCAAAACTTGGTCATACGCATGTGTGTTGATGCTCTGTTCCTAAGGTGCTATACTGTGTTAGCTTGTGGTGACTAATCAGGAAAGTACTATCTAGGAAAGTACTGTACACTTTTCCTCCCGACCTCGCCGGGGTTCGGGGCCCGGCCGGGCCCCGAGCGGGGGTTTGGGGGTGCAGCCCCCGAGGAAATTTTTTTTGAGGCCGACTACTTTTTTCGGTTATTTGGGCCGACTACTTATAACTCATTCTAACCATAAAGCGGGAAAATATTATATAATATGGCTTAGGGTATGAAGTATGATTTTAGTACTTGCGGCAGAATTGGGCTGTAAGGGATTACGGATTGTAATCAGGTTGTAATCACTGGATAATAATAATATTGGACTCGTTGTTGGTGGACGTAGCCCAGGGATTGGGTGAACCACGTTAAATCTGTGTGTCTTGTGTTCTATTCTGTGTGGTTTATTATTTTCTGATATTAGTTATATTTGCACATAATTGTTATTTCTGCCTTGTTAATCCTAACATACTGACTATCTTGTCTTCCATACTTAACCATTTTTTGATCTTCTAAGTTATGTGCCGACTCCAAAAATTTATATGACTTTGTTGCCATAATGAAAACACTAAATCATAGTCATATACAATAGTATAGTCAACTTGCCAATAGTTGGGATCAAGGATTGGGGATTTTCCCTTCGAAACTTACTCAATCTTTAATCTTGACCCCAAGGGTTTTAGTTTTCTCAATTCAACACTAGGCCTTGAATCCAGTTCTTCTAGATGTCTGATTTGATGCATTGATCAAGTTTTCCTTCATGAAAAATTCAAGGGATAAATTCCCATACTATTTTCTTGAAACATAGTGCTTATTATATCTAAACTAACCATGTCACTAGCCATAGAAAAATCTAACTACATACTAAGCCAAAAACTAGGGGGAAGGAAAAATAAGCAACCTACAAATTAGGGCAACAAAACCTACTGTAAAACCAACATCGACACAAAAGAAATAACCAAGAATGAAAAAATTATAAAGGATACTTACCTGAAACTATGAAAAAATAACATTGACATGTGAAACAATCCTCTAACTTGTAAGATCCATATGCAACATAGAAATCTTTGACTTCTGCACTCAAAAATACACACAAATTTCTCTAGCTTAGGAATGCAAGGTGCACTAATGATAAGGGAAATGAGGTTATATAGGTGTGGGGCTAAAATGCCATTGTAAAGTGTAAGCAAAAACCACTTTTTAGGGTTTCAAGAGGGGATGAGCTATTAGGGTTTCAATAATTAGAGTTTTGAGGGTGGCATGCTAGCATGCTATCCATAATACACCAATGTCCAATCCACAAAAGGAGCACAAAAGGAAACCAAAAGGGAATTGAGTTTTGAGGGTGACACATTTTGAAAAGTTTTTGGGGAAGCTCATTCTCAATCCTTGAAAGATTGAAGACAAACAAGAAAAAATAAATTAGACACAAAGAGAGTATTAGGGATTCGGATTTTAGGGTTCCAATATAAGGTTAAGAAGCTCAATTCCCCATTTAATGAAAGCCCACAAATAACATAAAATTAAAACATGAGAAAGAAACCAAGGCAAAAAGAAAATAAAGAAAGAAGAGAGAACATGGGGCTCCATAATCATTCAATTGAACAAGTGGGGGCTGGTGAGTTGTGAGGTGCAATAGTATGTTATAATAAATGTATACCAACTACGCTTATATGTCTAGCAAGATACATTATAATAGGAACCATATGATACACTGATGGATTGTTGACAACACTCATATGTGAGAAATAAGAGCCTAGCCTAGGCATGTAAACTAAGATCTCAAATGTCCATTTGTGCATATCATTGGAACATGAACATACTTAGCTACAATCCTAATAGGAGAGTTGAGAACTTAGATTGATGCTCCTTTGTGCAATGGAGTTACGATTATGCAATGTATTTAAAATCACTTAAAAAATTTCAAATCAATTATCAAAGGTGAGTCACACAAAGCCAAAATCATCACTAGAGCAAACAAAACCAATCCTACAATATTTTGCATATACATGGTTGGACTCCAACAAGGTGAACTTAATTAAATAAATATAAATTTATTTGAAGGTCAACTATAAAAAAGGGCGGTAAATGATAACTTAATTAAACAAATAATTTGAATATATTTAATTATTTCTAGAGGGTGATTGGAAATGTGAATTAAATAATTGTCCTTATTTAATTAGTGCTTAGAAATAATAAAATTGAGAATGGTCTAATATATACAATTTTAGATGTTTACATCTTATCCCTATTTTAGATGGTGTTCTAACTAGACACAATAATATCATTTCAAAGAAGAATAATGATGGCTTTGGAAGAGATGGAAGTAGTGGTAGGATGCTCCAATCATTGGGAGAATGAGAGTGATAATGAGTGGGGAGATATAATTGCATCATCTCCCCTTTGATGTGGTTTACTTCTTATCGCCTACTCTCAACAAAATTGGGGAGTGTCAATATCACTTGTTGTCCAAGACTTTTAGGATGGCAAGGACGTCCCAAAACCTTCTTCTAGTGAGTCATCTCCTTGAATAGTTCTTTGACAAGATAATCTACCTTTACCTTCTCCTAATATAAAAACCTATACGTAATAGTACTAACATATGTTTTGTGACAATTTACTATCTCTAGTTTTAAAAATTTCTCACATAAATTTTGATAAATAATACATATATCTACTGCCACCTTTTTATATATATAGTACTAATGAATAATGAATATATGGATGCTCACAATTTTTTTTAAAATTGAAACAAACAAACAAAAGAATCTATGACAAGTCAATCTTATCGTGTAATTATTGATTTGTTGTATTCAACTTGCCAACAGAAACAAATAATTGTGATAGTGAGGATGTTGAATGCAATCATTGAGAATATCACAGATACCTTGTATAAGCCTTATAATTGTCTTCTTCAATTTCTTTCAAATGCTTAATATCAAATCTTCAAAAGTGTTTAGATATTATAATAGACTTCTTAATAACCATTCAACTTTATTGACAGATTGTAATTGACAACATCAGATTTCCACAATCCATTAGTAATGTAGACAGATTTCTGGATTCGATTGTGTAAGTATTTTTAGCATCAACGTTTTGGATCACACTCTGTGATCCATCATCAGAATGAGAAATGCAAGGATGGAAAATAAAAATGCAGATCAGATTGTAATTGTCTTATTAAATTTGTTTAAGATGTCCAATATCAAAATCTACTAAATGATTTAGATAATATGATAGACTTCTCCATAACCATTCATCTTCACTAATAAATCGAAATCCATCTTTAAAAAAATAAAATATTCAAATGAAAATGAGGAAATAACAGACCTTTTATTATTTGAGATTTTTGGATGCCTGAAATGAAAAACAATCTTCAGGCCATATTAGCCCACACCGGCATAAAAATGTGCTGTCAAACTGAATGCTTTAAATGGTACATAATTGTACAAAATCATTTTCAATGCCAGCTGAGTGAGTTTCATCTCATATGATAGGAAAAGTGTATTTCAATGGTAGTCCTATAGACAAAGAAAGCATTGAGTTGAAATGGTAGTGTAGCTTGTCTTCTACGTAATTATAAAACAGTACTACGTGGGAGGTTATAGATCTCATATGATAACAAAATTATATATGATAGGAAAACTTCCACTTCATGCAGCAGCAAAATAATATATTCAAATGGCTGTAGAAATTTTTAGGCATTGGGTTTCTACAGTCTATGTTGATGTAATGTGATGTAATGTGATCTGAGTTTTTTATTTGTCTTTTATTATTTTTTAATTAAGATTTAAAATTATATTCTATGATTCACTATTAGAATAAAGAGTTAAAAAAAACAATAAAATAATTAAAATTAGAAATTCAAATTTTTCTTTTCTAGCTTTCTATCTTGATGACGAATCATAGAATATATTTCAAAACGTTGATGAAAACAAATAACGTATAGTCAAAATCAGAAGTTTAAATGACATCTTAAAATATTATTAACACTAATAAGTGACCTAATGAATCTTGTTGTTCTAAGGTTGGGCTTAAAAGGGAAAGATGGACTGCTGAATAAGATGAGATTTTGCCAAAGTATATACAATACCATGTGGAGGAAAAATGCAGGTCTGATGACCACTAAAGCTTTCTCTCTTTTTTTTCCATTTGTGTTATAGAATTTGATAGTTTGGTACTATTTTGGATTATACTACTTTTGGATTCCTTTGACAGTAATTTGAGATGATGAAACTGGTCCCCAATTGATAGTAGCCTTTAGAGTTGTACTAGATTTGGGATCGATCTACAGGTTGGATTTTCTTTGGTTTCTATAGCGAATGATTTGAGGTGATGAGAAGTTGTATTTAGGCTCTATCAAGGAATGAAATGGTTCTTGTTGCTATGGGTTTCTTCAAAATTTAGTTTTCTAGATTAAAGATCATAGTTCTCTCCTTAATTGCATGTATTTCTGTTGTGCAGTTTCATTACTGTACTAAAGAAAGTGTGTTACATCCTCTGCTTTATTTAAATCATTGGATCATAGCAATATGAATTTTGGAGATGAATCAGTATGCAACTGTAGTTCTTATGATTTTAATACATTGGTGAAGTGTTTGCAGGGATACAGAGATGTGGGAAGAGTTGCAGGCAAAGGTGGATGAATGCACATGAAGAGGAGCTCATCATCATATAACATGATCTGCAAGGAAACTGGTATAATATTGTATGTCAATTTGTTATTTGCTTTGAGTTGCCTATTTTTGTTTAAAGTTCAGATTGAATTATTTAAATAAAAATAATAATACAACCGTTCTGTAGATCATACAGCATTGCAATCAAAGTTTGAGTATGATAAAGATGTGAAATTTTCAGTTTATAACATAATTTCTATAATAAGTATGAATGGAATTATATTAGTTTTTTTTTATTAATGTTTTAATCATATTTTATAATTTATCATCAAGATCAAATAGTTACTTAGATCATAAAATATAATTCAATACATTGATGAACAAAAAAGATTATGTAATCAAATCCAAAAGTAATACCAAGCTTAAATTTTATGTTCACATAATTCTTTATTTAATAGTCTATAGCTTACTAGCACTAAAGGTCTCAGGAATGGCAGTGAGGACTAAATTATAAATTATATACAGTCCATTGATATGTGGAGCTCATAAATGCTCTGAAATATTAATAACTGCATAGAGATTTAAGTAAACTCTGTACTTTTTTATAAGGGAAGAGCACCAATAGTTATTAAAATTAAGTTCGTATATCTTTAATTCTTATATGGTACATATGATTCAGATGAATTTTTTGTTATTGTTATCTTCATGTGTAACTTAACTTCTTATAGCTATTGTTTTGACTTCTGATAGTAAAGATGAACATTGTGAGATCTATTATGTGCGTAAGGGCCAAAAAGTGTCATTCCAAACATATTCTTTATTGTACATTACTTGTTCACTTGGACAACCAAAAAAATTGTACAATTGATCCAATATATGCACAAATGCCCTAATAATTGTATGCTATTGGTACAATTGATCTTATTACTAGTTTTTTTTTTTGTTGAAAAATCAATGATTGTTACCTACTAGATAAAAAATTAGTGATCTTCATTATTATCTTTTGGATCCCAAATGAACCAGCCCTTGACAAGTCTTAAACTTGTTGGGGTCAAGTATTAGGGATTTTTCCCTTTTGAAACTTACTCGATCTTTAATCTTGACCCCAAGGGTTTTAGTTTTATCAGTTCAAGACTAGGACTTGAATCTAGTTCTTCTAGATGTTTGATTTGATGCATTGATCAAGATTTATTTGATGAAAAATTCAAGGGATAAATGCCCCTACTATTTTCTTGAAACATAGTGTTTATTATATCTAAACTAACCATGTCACTAGCCATAGAAAAACCTAACTACATACTAAGCCAAAAACTAAGGGGAAGAAGAAACAAGCAACCTACAAATTAGGGCAACAAAAACCTAACTACATACTAAGCCAAAAACTAGGGGAAGAAAAAATAAGCAACCTACAAATTAGGGCAACAAAACCTAATGTAAAATCAACATCAACACAAAAGAAATAACCAAGAATAAAAAAATTATAAAGGTTACTTACTTGCAACTACGAAAAAATAACATTGACATGTTAAATAATCCTCTAACTTGTAAGATCCATATGCAACATAGAAAGCTTTGACTTTTGTACTCGAAAATACACACAAATTTCTCTAGCTTAGGAATGCAAGGTGCACTAATGATAAGGGAAATGAGGTTATATAGGTGTGGGGCTAGAATGTCATTGTAAAGTGTAAGCAAAAACCACTTTTTAGGGTTTCAAGAGGGGACGAGCTATTAGGGTTTCAATAATTGGAGTTTTGGGGGTGGCATGCTAGCATGCTATCCATATTACACCAATGTCCAATCCTCAAAAGGAGCACAAAAGGAAACTGAAAGGGAATTGAGTTTTGAGGGAGACACATTTTGAAAAGTTTTTGGGGAAGCTCATCCTCAATCCTTGAAAGATTAAAGAAAAACAAGTAAAAATAAATTAGACACAAAGAGAGCATTAGGAATCAGGGTTTTAGGGTTCCTATATGAGGTTAAGAAGCTCAATTCCCAATTTAATGAAAGCCCAAAAATAACATAAAATTAAAACATGAGAAAGAAACCAAGGCAAAAAGAAAACAAAGAAAGAAGAGAGAACATGGGTCCCCAATCACTCAATTGAACAAGTGGGGGGTGAGTTGAGAGGTGCAATAGTATACATTATGAGAAATGTATAGCAACTATGCTTATATGTCTATCAAGCTACATTATACTAGGAACCATATGATACATTGATGGATTATTGACAACAAGTTCATATGTGAGAAATAAGAGCCTAGCCTAGGCATGTAAACTAAGATCTCAAATCTCCATTTGTGCATATCATTGGAACATGAACATACTTAGCTACAATCCTAATAGGAGAGTTGAGCACTTAGATTGATACTCCTTTGTGCAATGGAGTTGCAATTGTGCAATGTATTTAAAATCACTTAAAAAATTTCAAATCAATTATTCATTGGCGAGTCACACAAAGCCAAAATCATCACAAGAGCAAATGAAACCAATCCTACGATATTTTGCATATACATGGTTGGACTCCAACAAGGTGAACTTAATTAAATTGAGGCAAGGCAAGGAGCAAGAGGGGCCAAACAAAGGCACACCCTAATGATCCAAGCCTGCTCAACACATGTGGAAGCCAACAAACACAACAGTGAGAGAGAGAATGCAAGATCTTTCATATATTTCATCAAATAGAACCATACATGCCAGGCTGTAAGGCCTTCTCAGTTACGACCTGGTGTTACAATGAATTACAAAAGTCCTCAAACATGCAAGGATCTGTCAAAATCTCTAATTCTATCTTCTATCAAAAATTGCCTTCTAAACTCTAAACCAACAACTACATTTATACAAGAAGCTACTGAACTGTGTCGGCCTTCAAATCCACAATCAACAAAAGAAACAATCAGATCTGGGACCAAATGCTTCCCAATGATGGATATCAATATTAAATCTGTGACCCAATATAAATGCACAAGTCAGCCACAACAGAAACTAAAACTAAACCCGTCGGTGAGCAAGATAACTGAGCAGTAGACAAGCAATGCTAAGTGCCAATGAAACAACCGACCACCCAGGAGATAATTGACCATACTCGGTAACCAAAGGAAACTGACCAACTACCAACCAACTTGGTCAAAGCAGGAACCGAGCAACACAGACAAACTCCAAATTGTTTTTGGTGACACAAGATTGCCAAGGACCCGAGATGCTTCTGCATCAAACACTTAGGGTTATTTTGAAATGATTCTCCGAATCATTTGGTAGGTCTAGTCCAAGCTGCATCCAACTCACACTGTGAAATCCAAGAACTGTCTTCCATCAGTCTATTCTTCCATTTTACCAAATATTTCATATATTGTTTTCTTTTTGTACTCTTTCCAACTCTTTCCTTCAAAATCTATTCAATTTCTTCATTCTGCTTCTTAGGATATTCTGTCGGTACTGTCATTTCTTCATCAGGTTCATGATACTCATACAAATCAGCAATGTTGAAAATCGGTGATATGTCCATGTCATCGGGTAACTCAATTTCATATGCATTTCTACTGTCAAATTTCTTCAAAATCTTGCAAGGTCCAAACTTCTTCATCTTCAGCTTCCCATATGTTCCAACAAGAAATCGACCTTTCTTCAAATGAACCATCACTTCATCACCAACATCAAAATTTTTATGTCTCCTTGATCTATCAGCTCTGTCTTTGTATTTCTAATTACTCTCTTCCAGCTTCAGCTTCACATCTTCATGCAATGTCTTCATGTACTCAACAAATTTTACTCCTTCATCACTTTTCTTATTCTCATCAGCAATGTCTCTCAAATCAGATACACCTCTTGGTTATGTGCCATTCACAATCTCAAATGGTGTCTTTCCAGTACTCCTATTCATTGAATTATTGTATGCAAACTCTGCTTGTGCCAACACAGAATCCCAATTCCTTAGTGTGTCTCCAACTAAACATCTCAAAAGATTTCCAAAAATTTTGTTCACAACTTCAGTCTGTCCATCAGTTTGTGGGTGAAATGTAGAACTATATTTCAACTCAGTGCCAAATTTCTTCCAAAGGGTTTTCCAAAAGTATCCAACAAATTTATTGTCTCGGTCAAAGATAATACTTCTCCGTAATCCACGCAATCTGAAAATTTCCTTAAAGAAAAGATCTGCTACATGTACTGCATCTGATGTTTTTCTACAAAGTATTAAATGTGCCATCTTAGAAAATCTATCCACAACAACAAATATTGAATCATTACCTCTTATTGTCTTCGGTAAGCCAAGAACAAAGTCTATACTGATATCAATCCAAGGTTTCTCAGGAACATCAATTGGTGTATATAATCCAGTATTCTGACTTACTCCTTTTGCAACTTGACAAATTCCACAACTTTTCACAAATTTCTGAACATCTTTATACAACTGCAGCCAAAAGTACTTTTCCTTAAGAAAATTCCATGTTTTATCAATACCAAAATGTGTAGCCAAACCACTACTATGTTTCTCCTTTATCATGTTAGTTCTCATTATTCCTCTTGGTATACACAACTGAATACCTTTAAACAACATACCTTCCTGAATAAAATTTTCATCCCATTTAGTGTCTTGTTGATCTTGAATAGGTGCTTTGCACTTTCTCCATGGCTCAAAAAAATCAGGGTCAGACTCATAAGAATCTCTCATCTCATCAAAACCAAGAACTTCAATTTTCATCTCGGTCATCAAAGATCTTCTTCTACTCAATGCATCAGCAACTCGGTTAGTGATTCCACTCTTATGCTTTATCAAAAATGTGTAAATCTGCAAATACTCAACCCATTTCATATGTCTCTGATTCAACTTATTCTGACTACCTAAATACTGTAAAGCCTTATGATCAGTATACAACACAAATTCACTCGGTATCAAATAATGTCTCCATTTCTTCTATGCTTGAACAATAGCTTAGAATTCTTGATCATACACAAAATATTTCCTTCTAGCATCATTCAACTTTTCACTAAAGAAAGCAATAGATTTACCTTCTTGACTCAACACAGCTCCAATTGCACTTCCACTTGCATCACATTCTACTTGAGATACCTTACTAAAATCAGGTAATGCTAAAACAGGTAATTCAGCAACCTTCTACTTCAGAGTCTCAAAAATTTTGTCAACTCCATGTGTCCACTTGAATTCTCTTTTGTCTCCTCTCATGGTCTCAGTCATAGCATTACAAATTGAACTGAAATTCCTTATGATTTTTTGGTAAAAACTTGCCAAACCATGAAATGATCTTACCTCACTAGCATTCACAGGTGTAGGCCAATTCAAAATAGCTTCAACCTTTTCAGGATCCATCTTCAAACCATCAGCCGAAATAAAAAATCCCAAATATATAATCTCCTCTTTCGTGAATGAACACTTTTTTAGATTTATCAACAACTTTTCCTCTTTCAATCTCTGCAAAACTTGTCTAACATGCAACAAATGTTCTTCTATGGTCTTACTGAATATCAGAATGTCATCAAGATATATCACAAACTTTCTCAAGAATTTCTTCAAAACTTCATTCATCAACCTCATAAAAGTACTCAGTGCATTAGTTAAACCAAAAGGCATAACCAACCACTCATAAAACCCTTCTTTTGTCTTGAAAGAAGTCTTCCATTCATCACCTTCTCTGATTTTGATCTGATGATACTCACTTTTCAAATCAATCTTTGTGAAATACTTTACTCCAGCCAAGCTGTCCATTATATCATCCATTCTCGGTATAGGAAACCTATACTTCACTGTTATCTTATTGATTGCTCTGGAATCAATACACATTATCCATTCTCCATTCTTCTTCGGTGCCAATATAGTAGGTACTGCACAAGAACTCAAACTTTCTCTAATCAAACCTTTCTCTAGCAACTCTTGAATCTGTCAGTTCAATTCTTGATTCTCGGTAGGTGTCAACCGATGAGGTACCTTATTCGGTAAACTAGCTTCATGGATTAGATCCATACAATGATCAATGCCTCTTTTTGGTGGAAAACCATCAGGTACATTATTAGAAATGATATTACTGTACTTGGTGAGTAACTTATCAATCTCTTCAAGGATAGTATCCTCTATTTTCTTACTTGATTTGTTAGGGATCACAAAAAAACATACATCATTCTTCTTCAAAGAGTTAACAAAATTTATTCCCTCCATCAAACAAACTTTTACAAATGTGCAAACATTACTAACAGGTTCTTCCATCAATGGTAACAAGATTTGTTTCTTTCTATCAGCCACAATAGTATACTTATGAAATTGCCCATCATATATAGCATGTCTATCATATTGCCAAGGTCTATCCAACAAAATATGACAACAATCCATAGGCATGATATCACATAGCACCTTGTCATAGTACTTTCCAATCTTCAAATTCACATAACATTGTTCACTTACCAGGAGTGTATGCTCATCTTTGATCCATGAAATCTGATAGGGCTTCGGATGTACCAACCTTTCCAACTGCAACTTTGTGACCATCTCTTCAGATGCCAAATTCTCCGAGCTACCACTGTCAATGATTACCTCCCAAACTTTGTCAAAAACTCTACATCTGATCTTGAACAAACTTTTCCTTCCCGGATCTTCCTTCCTACTTTCATTCCATAGTGCTCTCCTTACCATTAAGTTATTTTTTTTCTTAGGTTCATTCGGTGACTCTTCTTGCACCAAAGCATTTCTACTACTACCAGCCTTCTTACTTGCATTTGTATATTCAAAAGATCTATGTCCTTCTTCTCCATAATCGTAACAAGTTCCTCAGAAACTTCCTCTGCTATAACCACCTCGGTAGTTACTACCTCTACCTCTAGATGAACTTTCATCTTTCCACTCGGTCTTGCCTTTGTCCAAATTTTTCTTTTCTGGTTCAGATCTACCATTTTCACCATTAGATCTACCACTTCCTATAGAGAATCTACCACCTTGACCTCTTTATCTTTTCTCATGTCTCTTGTTCAATTTCTCCTCGGCCTTCAATGCAAATTGATAAGCCTCTTCAATGTTCTCCAACTTGACTATACTAATTTCCACATCATCTTCATCATGTCCAGATCTGTTATCTAATCTATAGAATTCTTCAGTATACTCCTTTACCGAGTTATCTTTCTGTCTCAAACTTTGCATTCGCTGAACTAGGTTAATTTGATAATCACAAGGTAAGAACTTTCCTTTCAATTTGTTCACCATTTTATTCCATACCTTGATTTTGTCTTTGTCTTTCCTCTTCCTATCTAATTGCAGATGTTCCCACCATAAGGATGCATGACTTTTCAACTTTGCGCTTGCAATCTTCACCTTGTCTTCAGGAATGTTTTCATACTCAAAATACTTTTCCATCTTGGTGATCCAGTCCACCAATTCATCAGAATCTAGCTTTCCACCATACTCATGAGAATTGAAATGTGGTGTTGACTTCAGACTTTTCAAAGCCTTCAAAAATATTTCGTCACCTTGATCCATAACAGGTGCAGGTTTTGCATTTGCCTATTCTTCCTCAACTTCATCATCACTAACATCTTCAAGATGTTTGCCTCTTCTTTGGGCTGTTTCAACAACTTCTAACCTAGTAGAAATCTACCTTAGCATATCTGCCAATCCTGGATCTACATCTTGCCTCCCACGAACCATCCTGACAACCCTCTACAATTGCAGGTCAGATTGTAATTTGCTACCCCACAAAAATCAACTAGGGCTTCAAGAGGAACCTACAAACCTAGATCCGCAGACCTAGATCAAGATCTCACCTCGCTCTGATACCACCTGATGCAGGGCAAGGAGAAAGAGGGGCCAAAAAAGGCACACCCTAATGATCCAAGCCTGCTCAACACATGCGGAAGCCAACAAACACAATAGTGAGAGAGAGAATGCAAGATCTTTCATATATTTCATCAAATAGAACCATACATGCTGGGCTGTAAGGCCTTCTCGGTTATGGCCTGATGTTACAATGAATTACAGAAGTCCTCAAACATGCGAGGATCTGTCAAAATCTCTAATTCTATCTTCTATAAAAAACTGCCTTCTAAACTCTAAACCAACAACTACATTTATACAAGAAGCTACCGAACTGATTCGGCCTTCAGATCCACAATCAACAGAAGAAATAGTCAGATTTGGGACCACATGCTTCCCAATGATGGATATCAACATTAAATCTGCGACCCAATATAAATGCTCAAGTCGGCCACAACAGAAACTAAAACTAAACCCATTGGTGAGCAAAATAACTGAGCAGCAGACAAGCAACATCGAGCACTAGTGAAACAACCGACCACCCAGGAGATAATCGACCATACTCGGTAACCAAAGGAAACCGACCAACTCCGTCAAAGCAGGAACCGAGCAACACAGACAAACTCCAAATTGTTTTTAGTGACACAGGATTGCCAAGGACCCGAGATGCTCCTGCATCATAAATAAATATAAATTTATTTGAAGGTCAACTATAAAAAAGGGCGGTAAATGATAACTTAATTAAACAAATAATTTGAATATTTTTAATTATTTCTAGAGGATGATTGGAAATGTGAATTAAATAATTGGCCTTGTTTAATTAGTGCTTAGAGATAATAAAATTAAGAATGGTCTAATAAATACAATTTAAGATGTTTACATCTTATTCCTATTTTAGATGGTGTTGTTACTAGACAAAATAATATCATTTCAAAGAAGAATAAAACTTGATGGCTTTGGAAGAGATGAAAGTAGTGGTAGGATGCCCCAATCATTGGGAGAATGAGAGCGATAATGAGTGGGGAGATATAATTGCATCATCTCTCCTTTGATATAGTTGTACTTCTTATTGCCCACTCTCAACAAAATTGGGGAGTGTCAGTATCAGTTGTTGTCCAAGACTTTTAGGATGACAAGGACGTCCCAAAGCCTTATTCTAGCGAGTCATCTCCTTGGGTGGATCTTTGACAAGATAAGCTACCTTTACCTTCTTCTAGTAAAAAAAACCTATATGTAATTTAGTACTAGCATATGTGTGACAATTTACTATCTCTGATTTTGAAAATTTCTCACATAAATTTTGATAAATAATACATATATCTACTACTGGACCATTTTATATATAGTATTCACGAATAATGAATATATTGATGTTCACAAAAATATTTTTAAAATTGAAACAAACAAACAAAAGAATCTAATGATAAATCGATCTTATCTTTTAATTATTGATTTGTTGTATTCAACTTGCCAACAAAAAACAAATAATTGTGATAGTGAGGATGTCAAATGAAATCATTGAGAATATCACAGATACCTTGTATAAGCCTTATAATTGCCTTCTTCAATTTCTTTCAAATGTTTAATATCAAATCTTCAAAAGTGTTTAGATATTATAATAGACTTCTTAATGATCATTCAATTTCATTGACAGATTGTATTCGATTTGTTTCAGATGTCCAATATCAAAATCTACTAAACAATCTAGATATTATGATAGGCTTCTCCATAACCATTCATCTTCACGAATAAATTTGAAAATCCATCCTCTAAAAAAAAAATATTCAAATGAAAAAGAGTAAATAACAGACCTTTTATTATTTGAGATTTTTGGATGCCATATTAGCCCACACGAGCATAAAAATGTGCTGTCAAACTGAATGCTTTAAATGGTACATAACTGTAGAAAATCATTTTCAATGCCAGCTGAGTGAGTTTCATCTCATATGATAGGAAAAGTGTATTTCAATGGTAGTCCTATAGACAAAGAAAGCATTGAGTTGAAATGGTAGTGTAGCTTGTCTTCTACGTAATTATAAAACAGTACTACGTGGGAGGTTATAGATCTCATATGATAATAAAATTATATATGATAGGAAAACTTCCACTTCATGCTGCAGCAAAATAATATATTCAAATGGCTGTAGAAGTTTTTACTGGTTGTGGCTGGCTTTCTATTTTTTATAATTCTTACAATTTTTTTTTTTAGACATTAGGCTTCTACAGTCTATGTTGATGTGAGGTGATCTGAGTTTGATTTGTTTGTGTATTACTTTTTAATTAATATTTTAAATTATATTTTATGATTTATTAGAATAAAAAGATAAAAATAATAATAAAACAATCAAAATAATTATTCATATTTTCAGGGAATGGAATAGTATTGCTGATTGTCTTGTGAAGTGGGCTTCTGACCATATGTGTAATTGAAACATTGTTGATAAGACTCAACTTCAGATGGGCTTGTCCCATCAATTTGATCACTTGGTTGATCTTGATAGAGTTGTTTGATGCCCTTTCTCTGTTTGTTTTTATTTCTCTTTCAGTTTGAATAAATTTTCACCCCTCCTTTATTTCAAAACAATCAAAATAAGAAATTCAAATTTTTCTTCACTAACTTTTTATCTTGATGACAAATTATAAAATACATTTCAAAATTTTGATAAAAACAAAAATCATACAGTCAAAACCAGAAGTTTGAATGACATCTTAAAATGTTATTAACACTAATAAATGACCCAATGAATAATATGGGAAGAACATGTTGTTGTTCTAAGGTTGGGCTTAAAAGGGAAAGATGGACTGCTGAAGAAGATGAGATTTTGACGAAGTATATACAATACCATGTGGATGAATATGGGAGAGACCGGCCAAAAAATGCAGGTCTGATGACCACTAAAGCTTTCTCTCTTTTTTCCATTTGTGTTATAGAATTTGATAGTTTGGTACTATTTTGGATTGTACTACTTTTGGATTCCTTTGACAGTAATTTGAGATGATGAAAATGGTCCCCAATTGATAGTAGCCTTTAGAGTTGTACTAGATTTGGGATCTACAGGTGGGATTTTCTTTTGGTTTCTATAGCCAATGATTTGAGGTGATGAGAAGTTGTGTTTAGGCTCTATCAAGGAATGAAATGGTTCTTGCTGCTATGGGTTTCTTCAAATTTTAGTTTTCTAGATCAAAGGTCATAGTTCTCTCCTTAATTGCATGTATTCCTGTTATGCAGTTTTATTACTGTACAAAATAAAGTGTGTTACATCCTCTGCTTTATTTAAATCATTGGATCATAGCAATATGAATTATGGAGGTGAATCAGTATGCAATTGTAGTTCTTATGATTTTAATACATTGGTTAAGTGCTTGCAGGGATACAGAGATGTGGGAAGAGTTGCAGGTAAAGGTGGATGAATGCACATAAAGAGGAGCTCATCATCATATAACATGATCTGCAAGGAAACTGGTATAATATTATATGTCAATTTGTTATTTGCTTTGAGTTGACTATTTTTTGTTTAAAGTTCAGATTGAATTTATTTAAATAAAAATAATAATACAACAGTTATGTAGATCATACAGCATTGCAATCAAAGTTTGAGCATGATTAAAGATTGAAATTTTGAGTTTATAGTATAATTTCGATAATAAGTATGAATTGAATTATATTAGTTTTTTTTTTATCAATATTTTGGATCATATTTTATAATCTATCATCAAGATCAAATAGTCAGATAGATCATAAAATATGATCCAAAACATTGATGAACAGAAACAAAATTATATAATCAAATCCAAAAGTAATACTAAGCTTAAATTTTATGTTCACATAGCTCCTTATTTAATAGTCTACAGCTTACTAGCCCTAAAGGTCTCAGGAATGGCAGTGGGGACTAAATTATATACGGTCCATTGATATGTGGACCTCATAAATGCTCTGAAATGTAAATAACTGCATAGAGATTTAAGTAAACTCTGTACTTTTTTATAAGGGAAGAGCACCAGTAGCTGTTAAAGTTAAGTTTGTATATCTTTAATTCTTAAATGGTACATCTGATTTAGACAATTTTTTTTGTTATTGTTATCTTCATGTGTAACTTAGCTGTTTATAGCTATTGTTTTGAATTTTGATAGTAAAGATGAACATTGTGAGATCCATTATGTGCTCAAGGGTCAAAAAAGTGTCATTCTAAACATATTCCTTATTGCACATTACCTGCTCACTTTGACAATCAAAAAAATTGTAGAATTGATCCAATATTTATGCACAGATGCCCTAATAATTGTACGCTATTAGTACCAATAAAGCTGTACAATTGAACTTATTACTAGCTTTTTTTTTATTGTTAAAAAAATCAGTGATTGTTACCTACTAGATAATAGCAGAAAGCTTTCAGACAGAGGAATTGACCTAGTTACCCACAAGCCATTCTACTGCCATTTTAGTTTGCAGCCCAAACAAGATCTAAGCCTGAACTCTCTATCTACAGAAATAGCAGAGGGTGTGAAGAAGGCCCTAGAAACAGAAAAACCCATGACACAAAATTTGGGCAACATAAAAAAAGAAAAAGAACCCTTGCCGTGAAAAAAGAGTAATATGGGGCAGTTTTCCTCGAGGATTTCTAACCAATTTTCCTGTGAATCTTGCTCTGAGCCCATCTCTGAAGAAATTAAGATAAAAATGCTGTCTCAAAAGCGCAGTGTTTCAGTAATTGAGAAGGCTGAAGTGACTGTTTTAATACGGGATGAATACCTCAATGAAGTTTCATTCAGCTTATATTGCCTTCTTTTATGGATTGGTTTGTATCATTTTTCACAGAAGACTTAATAACATTTGATAATCAGCTAAATGTCTCATACGACTACTGCAATAATTAAGGAGCTTTTGTTCTCACATAAAACAGATGATCCCTTGTCTTTCTTTCTATCAAATACTGAGGACTCTTTCTATTCTCTTTTAAATGTTTTCTGCATCACTTCTATATTAATAGTGAATTGTTTAAGATTAATGCTGTTTTTACATTAAATTTTCTGCTACATATGTTTCTTCCCTTGTACAAACAAGAAACCATCTATTATTCATGAGAACCACAAATTTCCCTTCATATATAGCAGTATAAGAAACCTGTTCCTCTAAAGGCGAGGATAGCAAGCAACATGGATTGTGCCCTAAAATGTAAAGGGTTTACATCCTCCAAAATCAACAATAATTTTCTAAGACCACAACACATTTTGCACAAAATATTGGGGATATGTTTGCTGGCATAATGGCTTAAATATATAATGAATACTGATTATATTTTTGTCTATAACAAAAAGATAAGCTACTTTAAATAAAAAACAAATAAATGAGATGGCTGGAAACATAAACATCAAATGTGGTGAATCCTCTAACCTATTAGGGCAATATGAGAAATTAAAAAGGATCTTTGTCAAGAGGATGGCCAAAACTATATAGGAGATTGTGCCCATCATAAATGGGTACTTAATTCAGAATTATATCAGCTTTGTTTTTCTATCTCCTTCTTGAGCAAGATCAACATAGAGAATAAATGGCAAGGTCTAGGTGGGGAGACTTCCCACTATCAAGCTAGCTAGTATAACCACATTAAGAAGTTTAAGAATATCTACACGTCAGGATTGTCTAGTGACGGTATCTAAAATGGAGATAACCTTACGAGTCATATTTACAGTTATAACTATAGCTATGATGCCCACACAACGAAGAGACACAATCCCATGGTAGAGAGACGCCAATGTTCACAAGAAAATGTGGCATATAACCAATCATACAAGGGGCACTAACCCAATGCTTAATGAGAGTCTATAAATGGGAAACATCTAGAGCTGATTTATTAGAATAGACCTATGTTTAACATGGCATCAAAGCATATAATAGCTTTACTATACACAATAAAGGTTTGTTTGCAATAGAACTTGAGAAGGTAGTAGAATTTTCATCTTTTGAAATAGAAAAAATAATTACCTCTCTTAAAGCAAGATAATTTAAGTGCATCACATTGGTATTTTGAATCAAGTGGGATCTCATGTGCAGAGAAGAGCTATGGGTTGAAAGGCTTAAAAAATCATGAATGTGTCTCCATGCGATTTGGGCTCATGGGAAAAACAAGATTAAATCCTTAGGAGTTTCCATTTGTCCACAAAGAGGATAGAGAGTAATAGAAGCACTCAAGTGAGATAGACAAGATCCAATGGGGAGACATTGATATAGGAGACACCAAGAAAAATGAGTTAGTTTGGGCTCCACGAGAGTGGAGAAAACTATTTAAAATTTGCAGCACCATTAAAAAGAAATGAATTAGAGATTCAACCTAGCATTGAGCTTTAAAACTATTGGGGAATAGAGGGAAAGCCAAGAATCATCCTTGAAAGAAGTACAATTTCAAAAAGGAAATATGTAGATATCATTTTCAATCCTTCAACCATAGCTCAGTGTAGTTGATTCAAACCTTATGAATAATATCAAGAAAAACTAATTTCAAAATGGTGTTGAAATACTTTAAATCATGGTTACAATCTTGTATATGGATTTGACTTTAGGCCAAAAAACTAACTCAAATTGATTCTAAATAAAGGTTGAAATAGTAAAAATCCCACATTTGTACAACCTTAAAGAACAAGCCTAGAGAGCTTTCACAAGGGGTAGATATCCTAGAAAGTGATCACATGATACCACAAAAGAGATCTGTAGTTGATAAGAAATCCTAGTTCAAAATTTGTTATCATTTCAAACAAGTCGTGACTTGATAGCTTTTTGGGCACTCTAAATTATTTTGGCAACAAAAGTGCCTTGGTTTTACACTAGCTTCTACATAATGAGGATTATATGATATCTTAACCATGCTAGGTTTTATATTCTTAAGAGATCCCAAAAGAAATACAATGTCTAAGGAGAATTTTTAGGACTCATTCATTTCAAGTGTCAAACAATCCACCTAACACACAAATCCAACCCTATCTATAAGTGTTAATCAATCCAATACCACTAGATTCACAAGGAAGACAACAAAATTCCCAAGTGACTCTAAAATAATTTTCCTTTTTCAAAGGTGTTTATTTTAAATCCTTGAGATAACATTCCAACTTCTAGTGAGAGGTTTGGAGGTAGCATTTAGAAAAAAAGAGAAGTAGCAAGCAGTTTTGAGAAAATCTAAGCATTCTATTAAGGGAAATCTAGGTTTTATAACCCAAAAAGGAAATTTATTTTTAATGTGTGAGAACATAATTTTCTAAAGAGTCACAAAATAAGACTCAAAGATGAAAGGGATGCCTCATGATGAGAAATCCATTTCTAGGTTTAACAATAAAGCCACTTGCAAGTTTGCGTAGGAAAGATTGGCGATAACACTATATTTTTTCCTACTAAATGCTAGAGCCAAAAGAAAGGTAAAAATTATTCAAACACTACAAATTCTAACATGCATTATCCTTCTCCTCAAAGAGAGAGAAAAAGGAATCATGAGTAAAATGACCGCTAATAAGATAGAGAGGAGAATTAAGTAGCAAAATACCTCTCACTTTCTACTAGGAGGTTGCATTGACAAGTGAATAGCCAAATCCTTTAGTAGTCATAACATAAAGGGTTGGGCTAGAGAATATCCTTAACAAATGGAAGAAAAAATCCTAAATGATGAAGATTGGTGGTCCTTAATGGTAAGGCAAGTAGATGCATGTACAAAAAATAATTTGAATAAAATTAAGAAAAATGGGGTCATAGTTGAGAGCCTTGAGCATGGGGAAGATGAAAGGTCATTCTATTTTATAATAAGACTTTATAAAATCAATGTTAATGAATATGACCTATTGTTATGACCATCTAGCCCATTAATTGTCTTAAAAAATAATATTTGTGTTTTCAAGCAACATACAACTTTTGATGAGCTAAGTATGTTATGGTTGGATAATAACTGTAAGAAAATGAAAATTGTGTAGCACAAGAACCATATAGAAAATTTTGATTGAGATCACGAAAGAAGATAAGGAAATGAAGATCAAAACATGACCACAGTTGATTAAAAGTCCAAAAGAAAGATGAAGGAAAACCCTCTCAAACTCCTAATGCAGCCTAAAAATGCAAATTAACATGAAGTCTAACAATGCAAGCTACATGAAAATGCAAAGGTGTACTTGCAATAGAGAAAATATAACGTAGGATTTTGTTTTCATCATTCATTACAGAATGTTAAGGGGTATGTGCAAGATCATGAGGGGCCAAAAAGTGGTGATGTGAAAACTATTCACTTTTCACTCGTCTAAAAGCGCATGAAAATGCTTGTTGACTTTTGAGTAGGCCTGGGTGTTAGTACACCTGGGAAAACTTGACACCAAAGCACAGGCCTAATCGGGTACCTGATACCTGTGGCATAAATCTAAAACTCGCGAGCCCTTTTCCTCATTTCTCTTCATGTTTTTTGCTTGCGTAACGGCTTGATATATCAGATACATGATATATTTTTGGGTATCTGATTTTGGCAAAAACAAATTTGACTCCCAGCATATTCGATAAGTAAATTTTTTGTTTATTTTGATTATTTTATTTAATTTTCTTGCCAAATGTCATTTTTTTTGTTGAAATAGGGTTTTCTATTTATATTTGTAATACTATATGAAATTAGATTGAAATTTAGATTTGTTTTTTATTTAATCACGCATGGCTGACAACAATGAAGAAAATAACCCTCCTGCACCAAATAACGATCCCGAAAACAATCCCCTGTGTCAAAACCCTTGATCTTTAGAAGATTTGATAAAAGATAATTTGAACACAATACGAGGTTTCCAAAACACATATCAAAATATACCTACATTAGGTCCCATGCTTGCCACACTAAATACAATTGCTGACAATATTGACACACTCACGCAGCAACATAATGCTGCTCTTCATTGGCGTGATGATATGCACGCCCAATTTGATGACGGGCTTGACCATGATGGGATTGCGGCCCTTAATATAAGTAAGGAAGATATAGCCGCCCTTTTTGTCAATCCTAAAACTGGAATACCAGTTGACCCCAAAAAGCCCAAATTATCAATAAAATGGTGCACAAATGAAGCAATGTGCACAAAATTTTGGGATCGTTGGTGGATGGTTTTTGATAAACCACCCCATAGCAATTTGGAGGTCCCATTTTATTTCATAAAAAAATTGTATGCTGAGTTTTTGCTTGGTCACCATGTTGATTATTGGAGTATGAGGCCCAACATGGGCGTAGGCGGAGGAGCTCCTTAGACTAGGCCATCTGCCCAGCGCAAAAAGGCCACTACCTTTGTCCCCCCCACTGATGTCGCACCCCCTCCTCGAGTGTAGCATCCCGATATCATTGCAGAGGCTGCCTCATAGACTATTAGGGCCATTCATTTACCGAGTGATCAATTGATCATGCAGACCAGGTTAGTGTTGCCTCCTGGTGTGGATGATGCTAGCGCATCGACATCTCATCGAAGTTCACATGTATGCAAGCCCCATATTTGCATTATATGGAAGAATATGTGCCTTGGACCGCTTACTGATGCTGATATATATCAGTTACATGTTGTTGATGAGGAGGATACATGAGACGCAGCTGCAGAGGCTGCAACACCTCATGGAGCATCTACATCTCATGAGAGTGCTCAGGAGGTGTACATAGAGCCATTGACTCCTGTTGATACGGTAAGAGTAAACATTATAAATAAATTTGTCACATGACTTATTTAATTTAAAAATAATTTATTTATTTAGATTAGTTTTAATGATTGCATGCACTTATGTATATATATTTTTTCCATTTAGGTTCAGTCGATGACACAGGAGGAGGTGAGACAGGTGGATGAGTCCACACTTTCGGCCATTTCATTTGGCCTCGATGACTATATGGTATATTATAAATTATGTACCCATTAGTTATTTTTTATATCATTTGGTGTACATGCTTAAATCTCTATCAATTAGAGCAATAAAATTCATACATTTACTTATATATTGTCATCTGATTGTGTTCTTGCAGGCTATAGCCGATGTCAGTGGAGGGCACGAGGGGGTTCCTTCATCAGGTGTCGAAAAAGGAAAGGTATTTAATTGTTTAAGATTAATTATGCATGCACATGTATACCACTTTTGTGTAGTAATAAATATTTTACTTGCACTTTATTGTATAGGGTGTGGCTATTGATGATGTCCTGACAACAGTTCGGCAGCGTAGGGTTACAGGCATCTCGATTCAGAGTGATAGCCCGATTGTATGTAGAATTTTACACATTGTTATTTTCATTTTGTAACCAAGGTTGCTATGATGAAGTACATTTATATATAATTGACAATCTTTTTACTCTCATAGGTTACTCCGAGTGTGAGGGAGGGCCCACGAGAATCTTTCGTATCTTTGTTGACCCAGCCCACTATTCCAGAGGAGGGATCACCAAATGTAAGTTTTAATTTTAGTTCAATCAATTTTTAATTTTATTATGCTATCATCCTATTTTGTAGATTTATTACTTTATGTTGCACCACTCTACTAATCTCATTATTGCAAATATATATTTATAGGTCACAGTTGGTATTGTTGGCATGGTCCCTTCGCTACCCAGGACTTATGCTAGGACACTTGATCATGGTAGGTGATTGAGAGACTAGGTACAGATATTTGTATTCAGTTATAATTTTAATTAAATTAGTGTTTGAATTATGAGCTATATATATATGTAGAAATCATAAAAAGTAAGCAATCTAACTTGGGTTTAAACTCATTTTTTATGCAGGATCAATAAGAGCCCAACACTTCTTGAAAGAGGCTACATTTTGATGATCCCCCTATGGCATAGGATGTAGTTTTAGTTTTGTGGTCATTTAGAGATGCCACTTGGCACATTTTGAGATGGCATATATGCCACATTGTACACCTTAAAACATTGATTTTGTAGACATTTTGAAATGGCATGTGCCATATTTGTATATGGAGATACTTTTGATACATTTGATACTTTGTATATATAGAACATGTTCATTTATATGTTATATTTGTGTCATCTTTTGTATATACATATTTATTATTCATGTTTATGGAATTGAATGGTGAAGTTATATCTTGACTATGATTATCATTATGATTTAAATTATATCTTGTTGAAGTTACATTTGTTTTTCTTTACTCTGAAATACCTTGTTCATGGAGCTTATTATGTTTGAGGTTTAACTTCTATAGATTTCCTATGTTCTTATGTTTCATACCATTATATATAGTCACTTGAGCCACTTAGTACTACATTGTTTTAATACTATGTATATACTCACTATGTATATAACTCGTCATATTGAGGTCACTTGAGCCACGTCAAATCACTGCCCAATCGTGCTTAGTGCACCTTGGGGTCACTTGGATCGAGCATGGTCGCGAGCATTCCAGTGACTCCGTGGGTGAAACGAGGTTGTCACTGGAGTTTACCCGGCCAATCGGAGCTGATGGAGCAAACGGTTTGATGCAATGTTGGACAGTTTGAAAGATATGCTGCTAAGCCACTTTCAACTGACCCTTACTACAAGTTTTGGCATCGACTGAAATTGTCTTGCCAAATGCAAACGAAGTTGAATCACCCAAAATTGAGAGAGGTTATTATAGACCTCAGAAACATGATCTCGTAGCCCCTAACAATTTGTTGATACCTCTCACGAGGTCCGAGATACGAGCCACGTAAGATTGCTGCCCAATTGTGCTTAGTGCACCTTGGGGTCACTTGGGTCGAGCATGGTCGCAAGTGTTCTAGTGACTTCATGGGCAGAATAGGGTTGTCACTAGCATTTACCCGGCCAACCGGAGCTGATGGAGCAAATAGTTTGATGCCAAGTCAGATGGTTTGAAAGATATGCTACTGAGCCGCTTTCAATTGACTCTCACTACAAGTTTTAGCATCGACTGAGATCACCTTGCCAAATGCAAACAAAATCGAATCGTCCAAAACTGAGAGAGGTTATAGTAGACCTCAAAAACATGATCCCATAGTGCCTGACAATTTTTTGATACCTCTCACGAGCTCTGAGATACAAGCCCCGAAAGATTTCTGCCCAATCATGCTTAGTGCACCTAGGGGTCACTTGGGTTGAGCGTGGTCGTGAGCATTCCCGTGACTCCGTGGGTGGAACGGGGTTGTCACTAGCATTTACCCAGCCAACCAGAGCCAATAGAGTAGATGGTTTGATGCCAGGTCAGACGGTTTGAAAGATACGCTACTGAGCGATTTTCAACTGACCCTCACTGCAAGTTTTAGCATTGACTGAGATCACCTTGCCAAATGCAAACGAAGTCGAATCACCCAAAACTGAGAGAGGTTATTGTAGACCTCAGAAACATGATCTTGTAGTAGTTAACAGTTTGTTGATACCTCTCACGAGCTCCAAGATATGAACCATGGAAGATTGCTGCCCAATCATGCTTAGTGCACCTTGGGGTCACTTGGGTCGAGCGTGGTCGCGAGCATTCCCGTGACTCCATGGGTAGAACGGGGTTGTCACTAAAATTTACCTAGCCAACTAGAGCTGATGGAGTAGATGGTTCGATGACAGGTTGGACGGTTTGAAACATATGTTGCTAAGCCGCTTTCAACTGACCCTCACTACAAGTTTTGACATCGACTTAGATTGCCCTGCCAAATGTAAATGAAGTTGAATCGCCCAAAATTGAGAGAGGTTATTTTAGACACTAGAAACATGATCTCATAGCCCTTGATGGTTTGTCAATACCTCTCACGAGCTCTGAGATATGAGCCCCCGAAGATTGCTACCCAATCATGCTTAGTGCACCTTGGGGTCACTTGGGTCGAGCGTGGTCGCGAGCATTCCCGTGACTCCATTGGTGGAATAGGGTTTTCACTAGTGTGTACCTAGACAACCAGAGCTAATGGATCAGATGGTTCAATGTCAGGTTGGATGATTTGAAACATACATTGTTGAGCCGCTTTCAACTGACCCTCACTACAAGTTTTGGCATCGACTGAGATTGTCTTTCCAAATGCAAATGAAATTGAATCACCCAAAACTGAGAGAGGTTATTGTAGACCTTAGAAACAAAATCCCATAGCACCTAATGGTTTTTTGATACCTCTCACGAGGTCTGAGATATGAGCCACGGAAGATCGATGCCCAATCGTGCTTAATGCACCTTGGGGTCACTTGGGTCAAGCGTGGTCGCGAGTGTTCTGGTGACTCGGTGGGAAGAATGGGGTTATCACTAGAATTTAATTGGCCAACTAGAGTTGATGGAGTAGATGGTTTGATGCTAGGTCGGATGGTTTGAAACATACATTGTTGAGCTGCTTTCAACTGACCCTCACTACAAGTTTTGGCATCGACTAAGATCGCCTTGCCAAATGCAAACAAAATCGAATCGCCCAAAATTGAGAGAGGTTATTGTAGCCCTCAAAAACATAATCTTGTAGCACTTGATGGTTTTTTGATACCTCTCATGAGGTCCGAGATACAAGCCATGGAAGATCACTGCCCAATCATGCTTAGTGCACCTTGGGGTCACTTGGGTGGAGCGTGGTCGCGAGCCTTCCCGTGACTCTGTGGGTAGAATGGGGTTGTCACTAGAATTTACCCAGCCAACCAGAGCCAATGGAGTAGATAGTTTGATGCCAGGTTGGATGGTTTGAAAGATACGCTATTGAGCCGCTTTCAACTGACCCTCACTGCAAGTTTTGGCATCGACTGAGATCATCTTGCCAAATGCAAATGAAGTCAAATCACCCAAAAATGAGAGAGGTTATTGTAGACCTCAAAAAAATGATCTTGTAGAACTTGACGATTTGTTGATACCTCTCATAAGCTCTGAGATACGAGCCATGAAAGATCACTGCCCAATCGTGCTTAGTGCACCTTGGGGTCACTTGGGTCGAGCGTGGTCGCGAGTGTTCCCGTGACTCTGTGGGTGGAACGGGGTTGTCACTGGTGTTTACCTAGCCAAATGGAGCTAATGGAGTAGATGGTTTGATGCTAGTTCAGATGGTTTGAAAGATATGTTATTGAGCCGCTTTCAACTGATCCTCACTACAAGTTTTGGCATCGACTGAGATTGCCCTACCAAATGCAAATGAAGTCGAATCGCCCAAAACCAAGAGAGGTTATTGTCGACCTTGGAAACATGATCCTTTAGCCCCTAATGGTTTGTCAATACCTCTCATGAGCTCTGAGATATGAGCCCTGGAAGATCACTACCCAATCATTCTTAGTGCACCTTGGGGTCACTTGGGTCGAGCATGGTCGCGAGTGTTCCCATGACTTCGTGGGTGGAGCGGGGTTGTCACTGGCATTTAATCAGCCAACTAGAGCTGATGGAGTAGATGGTTTGATGCTAGGTCAGATGGTTTGAAACATACGTTGCTGAGTCACTTTCAACTGACCCTCACTATAAGTTTTGGCATTGACTGAGATTGCCCTGCCAAATGCAAACGAAGTGGAATCACCCAAAATTGAGAGAGGTTATTGTAGACCTTAGAAACATGATCTTGTATCCCTTAACAATTTGTCAATATCTCTCACGAGCTTCGAGATACGAGCCCTAGAAGATTGCTACCCAATCGTGCTTAGTGCACCTTGGGGTCACTTGGGTTGAGCGTGGTTGTGAGCGTTCTCGTGACTCCGTGGGTGGAATGGGGTTGTCACTGGTGTTTACCTAGCCAACCAAAGCTGATGGAGTAGATGGTTCGATGCCAAGTTGGACGGTTTGAAACATACGTTGTTGAGCCGCTTTCAACTGACCCTCACTGCAAGTTTTGGCATCAACTGAGATTGCCCTGTCAAATGCAAACGAAGTCAAATTGCCCAAAACTGAGAGAGGTTATTTTAGACATCAAAAACAAAATCTCGTAGCCCCTGATAGTTTGTTGATACCTCTCATGAGCTCCAAGATACAAGCCTTGAAAGATGGCTGCCCAATCATGCTTAGTGCACCTTGGGATCACTTGGGTCGAGCGTGGTCGCGAGTGTTCCTATGACTCCGTGGGTGGAACGAGGTTGTCACCGGTGTTTACTTGGCCAACTGAAGTCGATGGAGCAGATGGTTCGATGCTAGGTTGGATGGTTTGAAAGATACGCTACTGAGCTGCTTTCAACTGACTGTTAGTGGTATGTTTGAAATTTGAACTGTGAAACTAATCATGATTAAGCTTGTGAAATTTGAACTATGAAGCTTATTATGTTTGAGGTTTAACTTTTATAGATTGTTTGAAATGATAAAAAATAATATCCTTAAAGCATTATAAACAACAATCAAACATGTAAGAATTCAAACCATGCAAATGACATAAGTAAATGACATGTAAGATCCCTTCTTGGCACTATTGGCCACCCATACATGATTTTGGTCATAAGTCCTTATCAAGAGTTTTAGGACATTTAACTGTTAAATCAAATTGATTGTTACAAATTGCCATTATAGGCTTCAAAAGATCTCAATTAACCATTAAGGATCCTTTTTTCCTTCTATCTTTGATTGGATCCATGGTGACCATAGGCATCTTCATCGGTGCTCTTGCACAAGTTACAATCCACATACAAAACCAAGTTTATTGACTCAAAATACAATCTAAGAAAGGTGAAATTAATGTATTGAAATTAAGCTTAACGAACTTAGAAAACAATGCACTAAGTTAACTTATTACCTAGTCAAGTGTTCCTGAAGGGTCATCTCTTTGCTTTAGGGTTTCCAATAGTGCTTCATGATCAACAGTACTAATAGTCCAAAGTTCTTTTGTCTTTGGTCTTCCTTGATGCTTTGACAACTTGACATTTGTTGCTATAACAAGGTGTGAATACATGAGAATAGTTTTGTGCTTCTCATAGTCTTCAAATGTGGGAATTCCATTCTTTCTAATCATGTATGTTCATAGCCATGTTCTCGCAACAACAACTGAACTAGTAGGATATGTGAACCCATCACCATCTATCATCGATTGTACAAGCTTATGTTTACCTTGCTAACCAATAATCTAACCTCTCATCATTCCCCTGTGGTGTAACCAATGCAAAAACATTTCTTGGCTTCAGAAGATCTAAAAGATGGTCATAGTCAATTGAAGTGTCCATGTCATCATTTCTTATAGAGAGTGTCAAAGATAAAGGAGTTAGATACTGTGAAACCCATGTATCCACCCACTCACTTGACTCGCAATGATCCCAATCATACTGAAAACACATGGGGCAAAAACAAGCCAACTCTCATGTCCAAATGGTCCATGTACTACTATTGGAGCTTCGGAATGAATGCATTTTTTAAGAGTCTTTCACTGTTTGACAATCCAATCTATCTCCTATAGTTCCCTCCTCAACCAACCAAAAGAATCTACGCACTGTAGAATCAAGAGTCCCCCCCGTGACAATGCTAAAGTACACCAATCAACAATAGAATGAGCATCAAGAAGTACAACACTTGAAATCCTTAATTTCTCCTTAACTAGAGCTCTCTTCACACACGCACCTACTCTTTCATGCTCCCCTTTCCCATGCCCTGACTCAAAAAAACTCTAAATATGAGGTACACCTCTCTCCACATGCATTCTACACAACCAATAAAACATTTTGGCATTCTTAAATTGACCGGTGCAATTATCCGACCAAATGAGATGCCTATCCATAGCAATACCATTTTCTTGCAAGAAGTCAAAATAGTTCTAGAAACAATGTTGAACAAACTCATGAGAGTGAGACCTGTCATTGCTCATATCAAAATGGTACTCTCTGATTATCTTTCACTCATCTTTTGTGCTATCAGGGGAATGTCTATATGTGATGTGTACAAAAATAGCAACCTAAATGGAATTGTAATATTGAGCTTGAGTCTCATTTTGGGGCTGCAATGTATAGTTCTCCCCAAAGTCTACAATGGATATAATAGTTCCAATGGGGAAAGTGTCCTTACATGCCCTGAATTTTTGATCCAACCATTGAGACCTGTGACTATGCCTTGCATACTTGTAAAAAAGATTTGTCTTGAAATCTGAGATAAAATCAGCAACATTGTATTCTTTTGCAACTAACTCACATCTAGAGCCTTCACCTCCACTCTTCAATGTATATTTCATTGTTTCATATACCTTTTTTTGGATGAGTGTCTTTCCAAAATTATGTTCTAAACCCTCATGAAAACATGTTCTAAACTTGGACAAGCCACCACATTTTAAGCACTTGGCATTTAAGCAATTTTTTTTATAAAATAAATGACCATCATCTCTATGACATAAAAATTGATCTAGCAAGTCTCTTGATGATTTGGGAAAACCACTTGCACCACAATCCTCTAGCATTTCATTAGTATGCAAAGTAGAATGAATGGACCGTAATAATTCATGATGCATTGAAAACTCAACATGATATTTGCAACAACATGTATTCCGAATCTTAAGGGGTACACAATAAAATGGCTTCATGGATTCAAAAGACCTTTGTCATATTTTCAATGTTGGATGTGTCTCACAAATTTTTTTATAAACATTGTTTGACTTACCTCCACATAATGTTTAGGATGTGGAGTGCGGTCTCAATTTCCAACTCTCAACTTAAAGACATCCTTCACATTTGGTGACACTCTTGAGTTAGCATCCCAAAATTGTTGAATTTCATCCTTGACAACATCTGTTAGCTTCTTATCGAAACGTGGAAGTCTCCCACCATAAGCCCATGTATCAATTTGAAGCAGATCATCAAGTCTTTCTCTTCTTGCAAGTGCTCTACCTAAATTTTTATGGTCTATATTGAAGTCAACACAAGTTTGTCTCATCAAACAAGCCTTTCTCAACTGATGACTTAATAAGGAGGTTGTAATAATCCTCCGAGCAACTCTCTTGTCTTTTTCTCTACTAGTCTTCCCAATGCTATTGAGAGCATTGAAAAGATTCTTCACAACAATGACATTTCTCTCCATTTTCTTGTTCACACGAATCTTCAATTTCACAAGCACAGGTCTCATCTTTTGCATCTTTAACAACTGCACAAAAATTTGACATTGCTCAACCAATGTCTTGTTTCCAAAAAATTGATCATAAAGTCTTGAAGCTCACAACCTAACAGTTCTATGTGACTTCTTTCCTTCCAAATTATTCATAATGTTCTCCTCAATTTCAATTAACTATTTAGGTCTTCCTGAAAGCCCCGAATTTGAAGTTTGATTATCTTTATTACAAGGGACTTCATTTCGCATATAATTTGGAGATGTGTAACGTTCATGTGGTTCTTGTGCAACATTTTCATTCCCCAAGTCTACATTTTCAATCTCCATCTGTACATTTTCAAATTCAACATCCTCTTCACTTACAACTACATTTACGGGGTTTGATTGATTAATGTTTAACATACCTTCTCTCCTTCGGTGATTTTCCTTATCTTTTTCCCTATATGCTTGAATTTCTTCATCCGTTAGCTTCCTCTTGCGTTTAGCCTTTTGACGACTGCTGCTTCCCATGGTGAGACCACAAGTCGACAAAAATCAAACAATGGTCCCCAAACCATGTTTTTTTTTCTACAACGCATGAAAAAAGTATAAAATCTTGTGCTTGTCTGGTTTGTGGGGACAGGGAATATTTTGGTCAAATATTACTTATCCAAAATCGGGTATCCAATTCCATATCGGGTACCCAATATTCCCAGGCAGATGAAAAAAATGGCGGGAGCAAATGAAAAAAATTGAACTTTTACATATATTAATGTATATAATATACATACATACATACATACATACATACATATATATATATATATATATATATATATATATATATATATATATATATATATATATATATATATATATATATATATATATATATATATATATATATATATATATATATATATATATATATAAATATAAAAGAGGCATATGATATATATAATGTATATATTATATATATACTAATGTATATAATACATATACTAATGCATACTAATATATTATATATAATATTACCTTTTAGCTATTATTTTTTTCTCATTTTTCCTGTATGATGCTTTTGTATACGAATTGTGGATATTCTCTGGGAAACTATCTGAGGAAGATACAGTAGCTGATCTACGTCCTTTGGATCAAAAAGATGATCTGTAAAACTTAACCTAAAAATTCAGTTCTGTTAACAAAAATGTCTAATCATGTAGCAAGGTACAGAAGCTCGGGAAAGGTGTAACAAATTAATATGCAAATATTTTTGTCCGTAACAGTATTTTTTGCATTTATTATAATATTGATCCAATTTGATGCACCTTCATTATTTGATTAATCCCTTTCCTTACATTTCAGTTGGTTTTCTCATTTTGCACATTATAGGCTAGGATTTCACAGCGGATATGACCTTGGTACTATCGGTGTTAATGATAAATTTTACCGTTTAGCTATTAATTTTTTGTCATTTTTCTTGTATGATGCTTTTGTATATGAATTGCGGATATTCTATGGGAAACTTTTCATTTTTTACTGTAGGATGCCTTTATATACAAATTTTGGAGAATCTCTTGCAGAAATATGGAAATTATAATCTTCCCCCTAGAGCATACATTAATGAAGTTCTTCGTGCCTTAGCAGAGGAAACAGGCTGGATTGTTGAAGCTTACGGTACTACATACAGAAATGCGGTATGTGTCAAAAGGGGCCATGGGGACTCCCTAGGGGTCCTAGTATGCCTTATCACGTGTTAGGACCCCTAGGAAGTCCCCATGACCCCTTTTAACACATTGGAACACTCAAGTGTGTCTTAAGGGGTCTTAGGACCCCTTAAGACACACTTGAGTGTTCAAATGTGTCAAAAGGGGACATGGGGACTCCCTAGGGGTCCTAGTATGCCTTATCAAGCATTAGTACCCCTAGGAAGTCCCAATGACCCCTTTTGACACATTGGAATGCTCAAGTGTGTCTTAAGGGGTCTTAGGACCCGTTCAAAGACAATTGAGTGTTCAAATGTGTCAAAAGGGGTCATGGGGACTTCCTAGGGGTCCTAGTACACCTTATCATGCATTAGAACCCCTGGGAAATCCCCATGACCCCTTTTTACACATTGGAATGCTCAAGTATGTCCGAAGGGGTCCCCTTTTGACACATTTGAATGCTCAAGTGTGTCCGAATGGGACCTAAGACCCCTTAAGACACACTTGAGCATTCCAATGTGTCAAAAGGGGTCATTGGGACTTCCTAGGGGTCCTAATGCATGATAAGGCATACTAGGACACCTAGGGAGTCCCCATGACCCTTTTTGACACATTTGAAGACTCAAGTGTGTCCAAAGACCCCTTAAGACACACTTGAGCATTCTAATGTGTCAAAAGGGTCATCAGGACTTCCTAGGGGTCCTAATGTGTGATAAGGCATACTAGGACCCCTAGGGAGTCCCCATGAAACCTTTTGACACATTTGACCACTCAAGTGTGTCCGAAGAACCCTTAAGACACACTTGAGAATTACAATGTGTCAAAAGGGCTCATTGGGACTTCCTAGGGGTCCTAATGCATGATAAGGCATACTAGGACCCCTAGGAAGTCCCCATGACCCCTTTTGACACATTTGAACACTCAACTATGTCTGAAGGGGTCCTAAGACCCCTTAAGACACACTTGAGTGTTCCAATGTGTCAAAAGGGGTCATGGGGACTTCCTAGGGGTCCTAACGTGTGATAAGGCATACTAGGACCCCTAGGGAGTCCCCATGACCCCTTTTGACATATTTGAATGCTCAAGTGTGTTCGAAGGGGTCCTAAGACACTTTAAGAAACACTTGAGCATTCCAATGTGTCAAAAGGGGTCATGGGGACTTCCAAGGGGTCCTAACACGTGATAAGGCATACTAGGACCCCTAGGGAGTCCCCATGACCCCTTTTGACACATTTGAACACTCAAGTGTGTCCAAAGGGGTCCTAGGACCCCTTAAGACACACTTGAGAATTCAAATGTGTCAAAAGGGGTCATGGGGACTTCCTAGGGGTCCTAACACATGATAAGGCATACTAGGACCCCTAGAGAGTCCCCATGAAACCTTTTGACACATTTGACCACTCAAGTGTGTCCGAAGATCCCTTAAGACACACTTGAGCATTACAATGTGTCAAAAGGGATCATTGGAACTTCCTAGGGGTCCTAATGCATGATAAGGCATACTAGAACCCCTAGGGAGTCCCCATGACCCCTTTTGACACATTTGAACACTCAACTATGTCCGAAGGGGTCCTAAGACCCCTTAAGACACACTTGAGTGTTCCAATGTGTCAAAAGGGGTCATGGGGACTTCCTAGGGGTCCTAACATATGATAAGGCATACTAGGACCCCTAGGGAGTCCCCATGACCCCTTTTGACACATTTGAATGCTCAAGTGTGTTCGAAGGGGTCTTAAAACACTTTAAGACACACTTGAGCATTCCAATGTGTCAAAAGAGGTCATGGGGACTTCCAAGGGGTCCTAACATGTGATAAGGCATACTAGGACCCCTAGGGAGTCCCCATGACCCCTTTTGATACATTTGAACACTCAAGTGTGTCCAAAGGGGTCCTAGGACCCCTTAAGACACACTTGAGTGTTACAATGTGTCAAAAGGGGTCATGGGGACTTCCTAGGGGTTCTAACACATGATAAGGCATACTAGGACCACTAGGGAGTCCCCATGACACCTTTTGATACATTTGAACACTCAAGTGTGTCCGAAGGGATCCTAAGACCCCTTAAGACACACTTGAGCATTCCAATGTGTCAAAAGGGGTCATGGGGAATTCCTAGGGGTCTTAACGCATGATAAGGTGTACTAGGATCCATAGGGAGTCCCCATGACCCCTTTTGAAACATTTGAATGCTCAAGTGTGTCCGAAGGGGTCCTTGGACCCTTAAGACACACTTGAGCATTCAAATGTGTCAAAAGGGGTCATTGGGACTCCCTAGGGGTCCTAATGTGTGATAAGGCATACTAGGACCCCTAAGGATTCACCATGACCCATTTTCACACATTTGAATGCACAAGTGTGTCCAAAGGGGTCCTAGGACCCCTTAAGACACACTTGAGCATTCCAATGTGTCAAAAGGGATCATGGGGACTTCCTAGGGGTCCTAACACATGATAAGGTGTACTAGGACCCCTAGGGAGTCCCCATGACTCCTTTTGACACATTTGAATGCTCAAGTGTGTCTGAAGGGGTCCTAGGACCCTTTAAGATAGACTTGAGCATTCCAATGTGTAAAAAGGGGTCATCGGGACTTCCTACAGGTCGTAACATGTGATAAGGCATACTAGGACCCCTGGGGAGTCCCCATGACACCTTTTGACACATTTTAACACTCAAGTGTGTCCGAAGGGGTCCTAAGACCCCTTAAGACACAATTGAGCATTCCAATGTGTCAAAAGGGGTCATGGGGACTTCCCAGAGGTCCTAATGCATGATAAGGCATACAAGGACCCCTAGGGAGTCCCCATGACCCCTTCTCACACATTTGAAAACTCAAGTGTGTCCAAAGGGGTCCTAGGACCCCTTAAGACACACTTGAGCATTAAAATGTGTTAAAAGGGGTCATGGGGACTCCCTAGGGGTCCTAACGCGTGATAAGGCATACTAGGACCCCTAGGCAGTCCCCATGACCCCTTTTGACACATTTGAATGCTCAAGTGTGTCCAAAGGGGTCCTAGTACCCCTTAAGACACACTTGAGCATTCAAATGTGTCAAAAGGGGTCATGGAGATTCCCTAGGGGTCCTAACACATGATAAGACATACTAGGATCCCTAGGGAGTCACCATGACCCCTTTTGACACACTTGAATTCTCAAGTGTGTCCAAAGGGGTCCTAGGACCCCTTAAGACACACTTGTGCATTCCAATGTGTCAAAAGGGGTCATGGGGACTTCCTAGGTGTCCTATCACATGATAAGGCTTACTAGGACCCCTAGGGAGTACCCATGACCTCTTTTGACACATTTGAATACTCAAGTGTGTCCAAAAGGGTCCTAGGACCCCTTAGGACAAACTTGAGGATTCCAATGTCTCAAAAGGGGTCGTAGGGACTTCCTAGGGGTCCTAACTCGTGATAAGGCATACTAGGACCCCTAGGGAGTCCCCATGACTCTTTTTGACATATTTGAATGCTCAAGTGTGTTCGAAGGGGTCCTAAGACCCCTTAAGACACACTTGAGCATTCCAATGTGTCAAAAGGGGTCACAGGGACTTCTTAGGGGTACTAACACGTGATAAGGCATACTAGGATCCCTAGGAAGTCCACATGACCCCTTTGGACACATTTGAATGCTCAAGTGTGTCCAAAGGGGTCCTAGGACCCCTTAAGACACACTTGAGCATTCCAATGTGTCAAAAGGGGTCATGGGGACTTCCTAAGGGTCCTAACACATGATAAGGCATACTAGGACCCCTAGGGAGTCCCCATGAGCCCTTTTGACACATTTGAACACTCAAGTGTGTCCGAAGGGGTCGTAAGACCCCTTAAGAGACACTTGAGCATTCCAATGTGTCAAAAGGGGTCATGGGGAATTCTTAGGGGTCCTAACGTGTGATAAGATTAACTGGGACCCGTAGGAAGTCCCCATGACCCCTTTTGACACATTTGAATGTAGAAGTGTGTCTAAAGGGGTCCTAGGACCCCTTAAGGCACACTTGAGCATTAAAATATGTTAAAAGGGGTCATGGGGACTCCCTAGGGGTCCTAACGTGTGATAAGGTGTACTAGGACCCCTAGGGAGTCCCCATGACCGCTTTTGACACATTTGAGGGCTCAAGTGTGTCCAAAGGGGTCCTAGGACCCCTTAAGACACACTTGAGCATTCCAATGTGTCAAAAGGGGTCATGGGGACTCCCTAGGGGTCCGAACATGTGATAAGGTGTACTAGGACCGCTAGGGAGTACCCATGACCCCTTTTGACACATTTGAACACTCAAGTGTGTCCGAAGACCCCTTAAGACACACTTGAGCATTCAAATGTGTCAAAAGGGGTCATTGGGACTTCCTTGGGGTCGTAATGAATGATAAGGCATAATAGGACCCCTAGGGAGTCCGCATGACCCTTTTTGACACATTTGAACACTCAAGTGTGTTCGAAGGGGTCCTAGGACCCCGTAAGACACACTTGAGTGTTCCAATGTGTCAAAACGGGTCATGGGGACTTCCTAGGGGTGCTAATGTGTGATAAGGAATACTAGGACCCCTAGGGAGTCCCCATGACCCCTTTTGACACATTTGAATGCTCAAGTGTTTTCAAAGGGGTCCTAAGACCCTTTAAGACACACTTGAGCATTCTAATGTTTTGAAAGGGGTCATGGGGAATTTCTAGGGTTCCTAATGTGTGATAAGGTGTACTAGGACCCGTAAGGAGTCCCCATGACCCCTTTTGATACATTTGAATACTGAAGTATTTCCAAAGGGGTCCTAGTACCCCTTAAGACACACTTGAGCATTTGAAATGTGTCAAAAAGGGTCATGGGGACTCCCTAGGGGTCCTAACACATGATAAGGTGTACTAGGACCCCTAGGGAGTCCCCATGACCACTTTTGTTACATTTGAATGCTCAAGTGTGTCCAAAAGGGTCCTAGGACCCCTTAAGACACACTTAAGCATTCAAATGTGTCAAAAGGGGTCATGGGGACTCCCTAGGGGTCCCAACGCATGATAAGGTGTACTAGGACCCCTAGGGAGTCCCCATGACCCCTTTTGGCACATTTGAATGCTCAAGTATGTCCAAAGGGGTCCTAAGACCCCTTAAGACACACTTGAGTGTTCCGATGTGTCAAAAGGGTTCTTGGGGACTTCCTAGGGGTCCTAACACATGATAAGGTATACTAGGACCCCTAGGTAGTCTTCGTGACCCTTTTTGACACATTTTAATGCTCAAGTGTGTTCAAAGGTGTCCTAGGACCCCTTAAGGTAGACTTGAGCATTCCAATGTGTCGAATGGGGTCATTGGGACTTCCTAGGGGTCCTAACGCATGATAAGGCATACTAGAACCCCTAGGGAGTCCCCATGACCCCTTTTGACATATTTGAATGCTCAAGTGTGTTTGAAGGGGTCCTAAGACCCCTTAAGACACACTTGAGGGTTCCAATGTGTCAAAAGGGGCCATGGGGACTTCCTAGGGGTCCCAATGCATGATAAGGCATATTAGGACCCGTAGGGAGTCCCCATGACCCCTTTTGACACATTTGAAAACTCAAGTGTGTCCGAAGGGGTCCTTAGACCCCTTAAGACATAATTGAGCATTTCAATGTGTCCAAACAGGTCATGGGGACTTCCTAGGGCTCCTGACATGTGATAATGCATACTAGGACCCCTAGGGAGTCCCCATGACCCATTTTGACACATTTGAATACTCAAGTGTGTCTTAAGGGGTTAGGACCCCTAGAAAGTCCCATGACCCCTTTGGACATATTGGAATGCTCAAGTGTTTCTTAAGGGGTCCTAGGACCCCTTAAGACACACTTGAGAATTCAAATATGTCAAAAAGGGTCATGGGGACTTCATAGGGGTCCTAACGCATGATAAGGCATACTAGGACCCCTAGGGAGTCCCTGTGACCCCTTTTGACACATTTTAATGCTCAAGTGTGTTTGAAGGGGTCCTAAGACCCCTTAAGACACACTTGAGCATTGAAATATGTCAAAAGGGGTCATGGTGACTTCCTAGGGGTGCTAACGCATGATAACATGGACTAGGACCTGTAGGGATTCCCCATGACCCCTTTTGACACATTTGAATGCTCAAGTGTGTCTGAAGGTGTCCTCATGACCCGTTTTGACACATTTTAATGCTCAAGTGTGTCCGAAGGGGTCCTAGGACCGCTTCAGACACACTTGAGCATTCCAATGTGTCAAAAGGGGTCATGGGGACTCCCTAGGGGTCCTAACACATGATAAGGCATACTAAGACCTCTAGGGAGTCCACATGACCCTTTTTGACACATTGGAATGCTCAAGTGTGTCTGAAGGGGTCCTAGGACCCCTTAAGAAACACTTGAACATTCCAATGTGTCAAAAGGGGTCATGGGATTTTCTAGGGATCCTAACGCATGATAAGGTGTACTAGGACCCCTATGGAGTCCCCATGACTCCTTTTGACACATTTCAATGATCAAGTGTGTTCAAAGGTGTTCTAAGACCCTTTAAGACACACTTGAGCATTCCAATGTTTCAAAAGGGGTCATGGTGACTTCCTAGGGGTCCTAACATGTGATAAGGCACACTAGGACCCCTAGGGAGTCCCCATGACCCCTTGTGACACATTTGAATGCTCAAGTGTGTGCAAAGGGGTCCTAGGACCCCTTAAGACACACTTGAGCATTCCAATGTGTCAAAAGTGGTCATCGAAACTTCCTAGGGGTCCTAACACATGGTAAGGTGTACTAGGACCCCTAGGGAGTCCCTATGACACCTTTTGACACATTGGAATGCTCAAGTGTGTCCGAAGGGGTCCTAGGACCCCTTAGGACACACTTGAGTGTTCTAATGTGTCAAAAGTGGTCATGGGGACTTTCTAGGGGTCTTAATGCATGATGAGGCATACTAGGACCCGTAGGGAGTCCCCATGACCCCTTTTTACACATTTGAATGCTCAAGTGTGTCTAAAGGGGTCTTAGGACCTCTTAAGACACACTTGTGCATTCCAATGTGTCAAAAAGGGTCATGGGGACTTCCTAGGGGTCCTAACATTTGATAATGCATACTAGGACCCCTAGGGAGTCCCCGTGACCCCTTTTGACACATTGGAATGCTCAAGTGTGTCTTAAGGTGTCCTAGGACCCCTTCGAACACACTTGAGCATTCCAATGTGTCAAAAGGGGTCATGGGGACTTCCTAGGGGTCCTAACACATGATAAGGTGTACTAGGACCCCTAGGGAGTCCCCATGACTCCTTTTGACACATTTGAATGCTCAAGTGTGTTCGAAGGGGTCCTAGGACCCCTTAAGACACACTTGAGCATTCCAATGTGTCAAAAGGGGTCACGGGGACTTCCTAGGGGTCCTAACGCATGATAAGGTGTACTAGGACCCCTAGGGAGTCCCCATGACCCCTTTTGACACATTTGAATGCTCAAGTGTGTCCAAAGGGGTCCTAGGACCCCTTAAGACACACTTGAGCATTCCAATGTGTCAAAAGGGGTCATTCCAGATTCTTTAATGTTCTAGTGAATCCAAATTTAGTTCTTATAAAGATGAGATGTTAGTAAATGACTTCTTGCTAATAGTACTCTTCCACCAGATCTAGATTTCAATCCTTTTTTGGATCTACAGGATCAATCTAGAGCCCATAGGATTGGCCAAGAGAAAAATGTGATTGTAGATCAACTCGTTACAAAATGTTCAGTTGAGGAGAAAATATTGCAATGATCAAGAAGAAAATTGGCTATGGAAAATCTAGTTATGAATTCTGTTAAGAATGAAACTATTAAGGAATTGCATGAATCACAAACCATGAAAATAACCTTCTGCAACAAAGAACATTCAAGCTATATAATTTATTAACTCTGAATTTAAATGTCTTATCAGCATTCATGGAAGAGATTTCATTAGCATCCATGGAAGAAATTTCATTAACTTCAGACAAAATCATCTAAAAAAATTCATTAACTTAAGGCGAAATCATTTAAGATGAACAAAAACAAAATTATATTACTTAGAAATGGTAGAGAAAGAAAATAAGATTAACCAAATTTATCAAATTCTTGCAATCTGCAGCTTCTCTCCGAGCACAAAATGACAATCCATGGAGCCAAAATTATGATGAAAATTAAATTCTTCGAGTAAGTCATTCAGAAACGTGTAGAATATTGTAATGCATGATGATTTATAGAGAATTTATGATGGACTATGCTGTGCAAAAGCCCACAATCCCTACCATATCTCAAAGTATTGATGAGAAGCAATGGTGAAAGTCTGAGAGAGAGGCGGCGCTGACATTGAAGTGGCAAGACATTCTTCATAATATCGGGGTGACGCCATCGAAACGGCAAGGCTTTCCTCATAATGTTGCATCGCCGCTGATCTCTTCTTTAAATTTATTAATGTGGTCAATTCTACGGTTCTTGCATAATTTCTAGTATAGCTGCTCATTTTACCAAACCCTTCCGCGCTCTCCATAATCTTCGACCAGTTCAAAGATCCTTCTGGTTGTTCTTGTTTAACCTCCCAATGACTATTGAGCTGCTGGATTATCAACAGGTATGGTACAATTGTCTGGTGACTAGAATCTATTTTGAGAACCTTTGCAATTTAGAATTCTGATTGAAAAAGTAGGGAAAGATACCATTTCATAGCCACAGGCGGTGGAAATAGAGTGATTCTCTTGCCCTTTGCTTCTGTAATCCACCTCCAGTGAACTATTCTTCAAAGCCTCCATTTTTGCGTAGCTAGGGTTTACGACACTTGTAAAAGGCACAACTATGCCCTTGTAGGGACTCATGCTCATGCTCAGAATCATATTATTTTCATGCATTCCCTAACATTTCATACAAAGATTTAGCCAGCCACCTTTAAAGACCTAGAAGAAATGAAAAATAACAATTAGGCCAAAAATACATACCGCATTTCTGTATGTAGTACCGTCAGCTTCAACAATCTAGTCGGCTTCCTCTACTAAAGCATGAAGAACTTCATTAATGTCTGCTCTGGGAGGAAGATTATAATTTCCATATTTCTGCAAGCCTTAAAAAAAATTTGTCGTTATCGCTCTCCGCCTCTACTCTCTCAATTTAGTCATCTCCCTCTCCGCTGCACTCAACTTAGCCATCCTTACCTACTCTTTAATAGAGATTCTCCAAAATTTGTATACAAAGACATCCTATAGGAAAAAATGAAAATTTTCCCAGAGAATATCCACAATTCATATACAAAAGCATCATACAGGAAAAATGACAAAAAATTAATAGCTAAAAGGTTAAATTTATCATTAACACTGGTAGTACCTGTTAATATGATTTTGAACAATAGAGATGGGGGGTGAATCAGTTGTTCTCAGGTCCTGATGTATAAAAAAATCTCATAAACTTATCCTTAAATCAGATCCAAAACCAAAACAAACTTGGTCATCACTGATTCAATAATAGAAACATCTAACAATGTAGTCTACTACCTAGCTGTAACTTAACTTGTAAAACATAGAAATGTTTAGATCTAAACATTCACACAAGTATAAACAGCAGGTTTTATAGTGGAAACCCAATTTGGGAAAAACCACTTTGTAACATGCTACTATTATTTTCACTCTTTTGAAGTGAGCTCAATAGAAAGCCAACCATGTCAAAGTTTACAATACACACTGTCAAATGTGACCCAGTTAAAGGATTTCAATCACCCTGTTAAAAGTGAGCCTAGTCATAGGAATTACATACACTCCATTAGAATGCAACCTTGTTCAAAGGATTTAACATATGACTGTTAGGTCAACCTCTGTTAAAAGGATTTTGACTGTTACAATGGTTAGAAAGTACCAGTAGTATTATCTGAAAAATATACAACTCACTTTGCAAATATCAGATTTGATTCCGTACACTAATGCTGGTTTACTGACTTTGAAACTTTGCCATTTCCATCTCTGATCTGCTCAAAACTTTTCTTCAAGCAATCACCACCATTATCCTTCATCCTTTTCTGCTTATTCAGTCAATAAAACTTTTCCTCTTTCAGCATTCTCTATTCACCATGTGCATACATATCACAATGTTCAGGTTCCCTTCTATTTTCCTCAATTAGGTTAACTCATCTTTTGCTACTCAATCTCATTCGTAGATCTTAGGGTTAGGTTAGATTCATTGAAACTACCCACTTTATGTTCTTCGGCTCCTTTTCTAGAATCATCTCAAATCTCTTAAAGATTTACAATAAAATGTTTTACAATGCATTTAATGCTTCAAAACAATCAATAAATAAAGTCAACACATTTTACATACCATGAATTCAACAATGTTGGCACCAAAATTAAATTCTCTTCAAATATAAAATTGCTGATGCTCGGTCAATACTATGATTGTTCACTCGATCTCCATGTAGAACGCTTGGTCAATACTAAAACTGTCTCCTCGGCTTGCACTATCTTCCTCGGCAATTTACTGATGCTCGGTTGACACTATAATTTTGCTCGGCATATAATAGCTCGGTCGACACTAACATCACTCGGCTTAAACATGATTTTTCCATTCTTTTCTCGGTTAAGCCTACCAGTTTAGTCTTCGGTCTTACTAAGATAAACAATACATTATGTCATCATAGTGCAACATAGTCAAGTACACTTTGTAGTATCAAGATAACTCAACCTTTCCCTAGGTGCTATTGTTACCATCCTTGCTTAGCCCCTTAGCAACACTCAAATAGATATAGTACTTTCCTAAGTAGCAATAGTCTTACCAATTAAGGTTTGACATCAATGATAATACAACAATTGTTTCAATTTAGTTTCCAACAATCTTCCTCTTTGGCATTGATGGCAACACCATATGATATCACTTGAATAACACATGGATTACCAACCAATCCAAAATCTTATCTGTCCATTAGAAACTTATTTATAATATCCTTAGCTTCATTCTGATTTAGAATCCTGTAAGCCTCACTCCTGTGACCATCAAAAGTATTCAGATCTCCCTCTATCCTGATTCTTCATTTTAGTTTCATGTGTTATCATATCAGTACATTCTCCCTCTTTGACAAAAATGCCAAAGCAGAAACTAAAACATACATCCATCAGATGTAGATAATATCTATGCAGCTCAATGTTTCTCCCTTTATCATCTTGCGTATGATTGATTCCTTGTCTTTGCTTCTCTTCACAACTCTAGGTTAGCCCTAAAGTGTGACAGTCTTTTGCATCAATTTGTCAAATGTTCTGTTGTAGCACATTTGATGTAGTGCTCCTAGCTTGTCTAGGCAGCCTCAATTAGGGGAAGAACCCCTAATTGACTTCTTAAATACTCATGAGCTTCTTTGCTTAAAGCTTTAGTGAATATCTCTGCTAATTGTTCTTTAGTATTCACATATTCCATTCAGACTTCTTTGTCTTGTACTAATTCTCTCAAGTAGTGATACTTGATTACAATGTGTTTGGTCTTAGTGTGCATCACTGGGTTCTTAGAAATATTGATAGCACTTGTGTTATCACAGAAAATTACAATAGGTTCAGTGATTTCTTCTTTCATGCTTATCAATAGTTGTTTTATCCATACCAAGTTTGAACAGTTCACTGCAACAGCAACATACTTGGCCTCGACAGTAGATTGGGAAATGCAATTTTGTTTCTTGCTTGTCTAGAAGACTAAACTAGTAGGCTTAACCGAGCAAAGAATGGATAAATCATGTTTAAGCTAAGTGATGTTAGTGTTGACCGAGCTAGCATATGCCGAGCAAAATTATAGTGTCGACTGAGCATCAGTAAATTGCCGAGGAGACAGTTTTAGTATTGACCGAGCGTTCTACATGGAGATCGAGTGAACAATCACAGTATTGACTCAGCATTAGTAATTTTATATTTGAAGAGAATTTAATTTTGGAGCCGACATTGTTGAATTCTTGGATTATGTAAAATGTGTTGACTTTATTTATTGATTGTTTGGAAGCATTAAATGCATTGTAAAATGTTTTATTGTAAATCTTTAAGAGATTTGAGATGATTCTAGAAAAGGAGCCGAAGAACATAAAGTGGGTAGATTCAATGACAATACAACAATTGTTTCAATTCAGTTTCCAACAGTACCAAGGTCATACCCGCTGTCAAATCCTAGCCTATGACACGCAAAAGGAGAAAAGCAAGTAAAATGAAGGGGAAGTATGGATCAAATAGCGATGGTGCATCAAATTGGATCAATATCATAATAAATGCAAAAAATGTTGTTACAGAAAAAAATATTTGCATATTAATGGGAAAGAGTGGGAAGAGCTTCTTGGACCCATGATAGAAGTTATAGATAAGGAGGAAGAGCTAGGAAGGGGAAAGCAGCAAAGGAAAGAAGTAAGATATGCGTGTGAGCCTATGTCAGATGATGATGATGAGTACTCACCATCTGGTAGTAGCTCAAGTAGTGATAGAAGCTCTTCAGTGCACATGTACACTGACACAAAAAATTCAAATAGAGAAGTAACAAGTCCTGTGGAATTATCCACAGAGCAATGTGAAATGAAGCCTCAAATTGGTTCATTAGCAGACAAAGAATTTGGTCATGCACTTCATTCTAGCACCACAAATATTTCTATTAGAAATGCCTATTCGTCAATGGCCTTGAATTTATAGGACTTGGGAAACTAGGTTACTCATGTTGGGCAATATCCCTCAAATGTAAGTTCATTGCCACCTTTGGCAAGGCAGTCTCACTCCTCATTTTAAAACAAAGGGCAGCCATCTATGGTCCAAGGTTTTAATTCAGATGACAAATGGAGAGCTTCTCAAGGTACTGATCTCTTTCATAGGGAAGTTCTTGATTCATCTCAAGGTTCTCGTTTAGGTGACCAACTCCTTCAAGGTCCACAAATAGACCCATTGATTTCCCAAATTGGTAAAAGGGTAGATGCAATTTTTGAAAGAGTATCCCAATTGAAGAGAAATGGAAATTCCAATGAGCATAAACTTATTGTAGATCCAATGGGTGTATCTTCTCCACTAAAAAAATATAACTGCATTTCCAGAGACTTGAGTTTCAATGGAGACTGTTTGTTCCCAAACATGCCCCAGTCGAGCTGATGAACCAGATGTTGCTTGAGTAAAGAAGATAGTGGTTTATTAAAGCATCTGCATTATCCCACTTGCTATCAGTTACTACTTTTTGAGCAGCTTACTGGCTGCTTCTATATGGGATTCTTGTAACATATAATGTCCTCATGCAAGTACATGCTAGTTTTTGTAAACATTTTCAATTCTAAAGTGTTAGTGAGCAATATCAAAGAAAAGGTTCTTGCATGTCTTATTTAGAGACATATCAATAAATTAGGAAACCAATTTTCTCCCATTACATGGTAGAAATGCCTAGATTCACTTTGTCAGTATCAATATGGAGCAAGATGAGGGAAGAAATATATTTGTGAAGAGGAAGTACAAATGTTACTGTCCAAAGCCATTTGGAGAGTAATATTCTTCTCTTGATTGTAATAAGAAACTCAAAATGCAGAAGACACCAAATAGTTGGGGCATTTATTTCCTATGACCTATGTCAATTTCAGTTCAATTCCTAAGGATGATATTCTCAATGTGTAAAAATAAACTGATGTTTTATTTTAAAATGGTGTTGACTAAAATTTATGAACATATGTCAAATATCCCTTTTTTCCAAATTTTGAAATAGAACCAGTGGCAACATAATCAAATTTGTGAATTTCACATCCAATCATTGGATGTTAATCAAAAGTACAACACAGTAATATAAATTTGAACCGATAAACAATCTTAGTCTTACTTCAAACCTACTCCTGTGTATGTGGGTTCTTGTAGGCATCTACTAAATAATGTGTGGATCTGTAATGTCCCTATCCAGGACCTTACTCACTTTGCTTAAAACTCCTAATTAGAATTTGGATTTCTAATGGTTGCTGTGATATTATTTAAGTTTGCCTTGCTCCTTACTAATTAATATTGTAATGAATTGGTTATCCTTCCCCTTCTCTCTCTCTCCTACTCTATCCCCTTCCCATTTCTCTCTCTCTCTCTCTCTCCTTCCCCTTCTCTCTCTATCCTACTCTCTCTCTCTCTCTCTCTCTCTCTCTCTCTCTCTCTCTCTCTCTCTCTCTCTCTCTCTCTCTCTCTCTCTCCCTCCCCTTCCCCTCCTCTCTCTCCTACTCTCTCTCCTTCCCCCCCCTCTCTCTCTCTCTCTCTCTCTCCCTCCCCTTCCCCTTCTCTCTCTCCTACTCTCTCTCCTTCCCCCCCTCTCTCTCTCTCTCTCTCTCTCTCTCCCCTTTCCCTTCTCTCTCTCCTACTCTCTCTCCTTCCCCCCCCTCTCTCTCTGTCTCTCTCTCTGTTATCTCCTCTCTCTCTCTGTCTTGAGCTATATCTCTCTCTCTCACCTTCTCACTCTCTCTCTTCCTCAATAGCCGCCAATGAATTTTTTAAATGGCTAATTAATTTCCTTTGCTTCTTTCAATGGCCATCCATGATTTTTCTGCAATCTTCCAACCTTTCGTACATAGTCGTAAAATACATATTAATATATTATACATATAAAATAATATATAATATATAATGTAACATTTAATATTAATATATATTAAATAATATTTAAAATGTAAAATGTATATTATATAATATTTAATATATAATATTATATATAATATATAATCTAATATATAATTCTAATATATAGTTTTTGATATTAATATATAATTAAATAATATTTAATGTAAAATGTATATTATTTAATATTTAATGTAAAATGTCTATTATATAATATTTGATAAGTAGGAGATATTTTCCAGAGCAAGTCAAATTGTGATATTGCTATCAGGATTTAACTGTGTAGTTTTTTTGAGTCAAACTCATTGACCCATGATTCATGAGTAGTGGTTCACTGAACCCATCTCTCATGAGAATGAAATGGAACACTTAGCACTCATTGGATCTAGGTGATGCTCATAGAGGTGAAGCACTGGGACTTCCCGAGAGGTCACACAACCCAGTACTACTCCAGCTTGAGCTCGTTTAACTACAGAGTTTCCTCCATGGTTAAACCCACTCTACTTGCATCCTCATTTACAAAACCTTCACCAAGTGTTGTTCCTTATGAACCATTCATTAGAAAGCCCCTTAAGCTCATCAATTGATAAGTAGGAGATATTTTCCACAGCAAGTCAAATTGTGATATTGCTATTAGGATTTAACTGTGTAGTTTTTTTGCGTCAAACTCATTGACCCATGATTCATGAGTAGTGGTTCACCAAACCCATCTCTCATGAGAATGAAATGGAACACTTAGCACTCATTGGATCTAGGTGATGCTCACAGAGGTGAAGCATCGGGACTTCCCGAGAGGTCACCCATCCTAGTACTACTCCAGCTCAAGCGTGCTTAACTATGGAGTTTCCTCCATGGTTAAACCCACTCTACTTGCATCCTCATTTGCAAAACCTTCACCAAGTGTTGTGCCTTATGAACCATTCATTAGAAAGCCCCTTAAGCTCATCAATTGATAAGTAGGAGATATTTTCCATAGCAAGTCAATAAATGAATGAGCTTAAGGGGCTTTCTAATGAATGGTTCATAAGGCACAACACTTGGTGAAGGTTTTGTAAATGAGGATACACGTAGAGTGGGTTTAACCATGGAGGAAACTTCGTAGTTAAGCGCATTCGAGCTGGAGTAGTACTGGGATGGGTGACCTCCTAGGAAGTCCTGATGCTTCACCTCTATGAGCATCACCTAGATCCAATGAGTGCTAAATGTTCCATTTCATTCTCATCAGAGATGGGTTTGGTGAACCACTACTCATGAATCATGGGTCAATGAGTTTGACTCAAAAAAATTACACAGTTAAATCCCGATAGCAATATCACTATATAATATTTTTAATATATATAATATATAATCTAATATATAGTTTTTAATATTAATATATATTAAATAATATTTAATGTAAAATGTATATTATATAATATTTAATATAGCTAATATATAGTTTTTTATATATAATATATCATATGAAGGATGGAGAAATGGGAGGGAGAAAGTGGAGGGAAGGGAAAGTGAAAATTCAAAATTCTGCCATCATATTCGGGTACCCAAAAATATCGAGTACCCGATTAGGCTCGGTATTGCTTTGTGCACCAAAACTACATCGTCAACTATTGAAATGTCTCAAATACGTGTTTTTCCCCTATTTCTCTGAGTTCCAGACTTCAACAATGTAGCTAATGACTTTTTTTTCACTCGAATTTGATAAAACAAAAAGGGTATCTTAAGGAGATTATCAGATTTCTATCAATATAATTGCTATCAAATTTTGAATTTGGTAAGTAATTCTTAGTTATTTTTTAATTGAGCTACCTCTAAAGTGTTGATTTATATACTGATTGAAAAATGACTATAACTTTCAGATGGTATAACATTTTTGAAATCCAAAAAATGCATCACATTCTATGCTTCACCTACTACAAGGAAAAAAAATAAAATTTGAATTTTGTAAAGTTTTGAATGAGTTAAGGTGGTCAGACACGGGAATTTTTTATTCTGAAAATGTTGTAGCATAAAATTCATAATTAATTATTTTTTTGGAATAAAATTACAAAAAAATATGCATCACATCGAGGCATGAGTCTACTACTTATATATTAAATCTTATAAAAAAATATTATCATTTGATCATGATTAAGGTGGTCAGACATACACCTACTTCTTATTTTTTTCTTGAAAGTTTTGTACTGTTGTATTGAAATCTATACTTTTCACCAATTATATTAATTTTTTTATAGAAAGGGCCTAGTAGTTTAGAAACTACATTCAATTTCCTACAGATTCTATTCTTACAACTTTTTGGTATTAGGTTGATAGCTAGTTCAAATTTTCACGTCAAGTTGACTAACCCTGATTTGTTGATTTTTCATTGTCACTTAAGGGCATAGTTTGGCCCCTCATGATCTTGTACATACCCTAAGGAACTTATTTTCATCATTGGGCCATTATTAATAGACATCGAAAAATCACACAATCATCACTAGTCACAAGCGCAACTATGAATATATGAATGTGATTTATATCGGATTGCAATGTGGAAAGATTCTAACATAAGCATCAAAGACATAACGGTCAAGATGACTTCAATGTTAGCTTACCCAATTTAATGTAGAAAAATGGCACTCACATCAAGGCATAGATGTCAGGATGACCATAAGAATGGTTGTGCAAAAACAATCATGGATGATGCCTCAAATCTCCTAAGTGTTTGAAGGGGACAACAAGAGACACTCTAGAGTTTCAAGACCACACCCACAAGCAGAAAGAAAATAAAAACATGCCCCATGCCCCGAGTCCTCTAGTTATGCATACCGGAGAGACTTATTAGACAAGGACACTCAATGAAAATCAATAATAGTCAACACACAAAGAAAAGATCATGACATAGCTCAAGCATTAAGTGTTGTGTTTAAAAATTTAAGTGTGTTAAATGATACCGAGTTCCGAGGATAAGGATTGAATACTTGCAAGCAGGTAAGATCACATGGAAAAAATGGGTAAGACCAAACCGATAAGTGGTGAAAAACATTTGATGTTAGGGGTTGTGTTGAAAAAAATAGTTGGGGTGGTGTTTAAAAACACCGTTTGTGAGGTGTCCTAAAGACTAACGTATCCAAGAGACCAAAGCTAACATAGTTATGCCCCCTAGACAAAGACAAAGAGCAATTCCAAACCAAGGCAACAAGGACAAGGCATGATGGATACAGGCTAAGTGTCGACGACATGTGCTAAGAAAAAGGGGTGCAAAGGCCTTAAGTAGTGCATGTTTCCAAGTTTTCACCACTTGGATTTTATTGCAATATTTTATTTTTTTTAGGACTTTTTATAATTTTTTTGTATTTTTGCTACCAAGGCACCTGTTTCCAGGTTTTCACCAAGGCACGTTTTCCATTTTTTTTGAATTTTTAAATTTTTTTGACTTTTTGGTATTTTTGGAATATATAATTTTTTTGGAGATACATCAAAGCTCCTATTGCTAGGTTTTCACTAAGATGATCATTTTTTCAGGACATTTTCAAATTTTTAGAATTGTTCACAATATATCATTTTTTTTGGAATTTTTTCAGGATCAATAAGTATGTACAAAGGATGCCCCCAGACAGAACGAGCATCATGGATATAACTTCTTCAGGTGCAATACATTGATAGGATCAGGGAGCTGCTCTCCTGTTGCTGTAAATAGTAAATAAGCACTGACCCAAAAGCTATTGTAATGATGTAAGGTCCAAGCTAATTAGGTTCATATTTTCCCATTTGATCTCTATGTTGTTGATTCTTAGGATTTTCACATAGGACAAGATCTCCCACTTGGAATTCTCTAGGGTGAACCTTTTTGTTGAAGGCTTTGGACATGCGCTTTTGATAAACCCTCATATGGTCAAATGATGCTTGGTGTTTCTCATCTAGAAGTTCTAACTCTTTAAGTCTCATGGCATGGTAGTCTTCATCTATAACTAGACCTTTGAGGGAAACTCTTAGTGAAGGAATCTCAACCTCTAAAGGTAACACTTCTTCAATGCCATATGTGAGGGAAAAAGGAGTAGCCCCAGTAGGAGTATGAGTACTCGTTCTATAGGCCCACAAAGCTAGATTTATCTATAAATGCTAATCTCTACCATTCTTACAAACTGTTCTATGTAGGATTTTAAGAATGGTTTTGTTTGATGCCTATGCTTGACCATTTACCTGCGGGAAGTAAATGGAGGACCAATGCTATTTAATCTTGAATTTCTTGCAGAGTTTTTTAAGGTCTTTATTTTTGAACTGGCCTTTGTTGTCAGTGATAATCTCGGAAGGCACTCCATATCGAAAGATGATATGGTTCAGAATGAATAGAGAGACTGTCTTGCCAGAGGCAACAAAAAGTGGGACAACTTCTACTCATTTAGTGAAATAATCAGTAGCAGTGATAATAAACTTGTGTCCACCTAATGAGTTGGGATGAATCTGCCCAACAAGATCAAAGGCCCAGCGCTGAAATGGCCAATGAGATATAGAAGGAATGAGCTCCCTGCTTGGAGCATGTATTAGGTGACCATGTTTTTGACACTTTTTACATGAATTTGCAAAGTCTAATGCATCAATCTGCATCGTAGGCCAATAGTGCCCCGCCCTAAGAAACCTTCAGGCCATAGAAAATCATTGGAATGTTCCCCACAGATGCCCTCGTGGATGTCAACTAACACTTGGTCAGATTCTTCCTTTTCTAAGCATCTAATAAGTGTTCCATCTATACCCCTCCTATACAAATCACTAGAGATAAGGGAACGACGAGAGGCATTTCAGGTAAGGTTTTTGCATTCAGATCAGTTAAAGGTTTTAGGGATAATGCCATCATGAAGGTATGAGTAAATGACACCATAACAGGATGACTCATGACAAACAAGGGTACAAATGACATGACTTTTTTGGGAGTCATAGATAGGGTGATGTAGCTCTTCCACAAGGAATTCAAATCTGGACTCATGTTGCTCTAGTTGAAGGAGTGAAGCAAGTGTAGCCATAGCATTAGCTGCTTTGTTTTCTGCTCTAGGTATTTGCTGAAACATGACAAATATGAAGTATCATTTCAAGGAATCAACCATTTTCTTGTAAGGTACCATTTTCTCATTTTTTGTTTGATATTCATCATTGACTTTGTTGATTATCAGCTATGAATCCCCATAAATGTGCAACTCTGTGATTCTCCATTCTATGGCCATCTTAAGTCCATTTGTTAAATCTTCATACTCAACAATGTTGTTTGTACATGGGAACCATAACTTGTAAGACTTAGGAATTGTGTACCCACGAGGAGAAACAAAAAACACACCAGCTCCTAAACCATTTTGCATAAACGATCCATCAAAGAACATCTTCCATGTTCTTTTAGTCATATACATGAGGTGTTCATCTGGGAAGTCAAATTGAATAGGTGCATTATCTTGTATTGGGAAATCAACCAATTGATCTACTATGGCTTGTCCTTTGATTTCTTTATGCTCAATGTACTTGATGTCAAAATCTGAAAGGATCATCATCCATTTAGCAAGTCTACCTATGAGGGCAGCCTTACCTAGTAAATACTTGAGTGGATCTACTTTTTCTATGAGGTGTATAGTGTGCGCAAGCATGTAATGTCACAAATTTTGGGAAGCAAACACAACTGCAAGGCAAGCTTTCTCAATGCTGGTGTAGTTAACCTCGTATGAAATAAGAGTGCGACTAATGTAGTATATTGCTCTTTCTTTCCCATGTTCATCAAGTTGAGCTAGTAATGCCCCCAAGGAGGATTATGTCACTGAAATGTATAGAATAAGTGGTTTCCTTGGGATAGGAGGCATTAAAATGGGAGGATTTTCCAAGTATTTCTTGATTTGATCTATGCTCTTTTGACAATCCTCATTCCAAACACATTTGACTCCTTTGTGTAAGTTCTTGTTGAAAGGTTGAGCTCTATCTGCCAACTGTGAAATGAATCTCCTTATAGATTAAAGACATCCTTGAAGACTCCTCATTTGACTAATGTTTCTAGGAGGTGGCATATCTATAATTCTTTGGACTTTTCCAGGGTCTACCTCTATTCCTTTTACTGAAATGATGAATCCTAGTAGTTTTCTAGAGGTGACACCAAATGCACACTTTTTAGGATTTAACCTTAGTTGAAATTGTTCCATATGATCTAGAATGACTTCTAAATCATCTAAGTGTGTCTCTTTTCTTAGACTTGGCCAATATGTCATCCACATAATCTTCCATGTTTTAATGCATCATGTCATGAAAAATGGTTGTCATAGCTCATTGATAGGTGGCTCCTGCATTTTTTAATCCAAAAGGAATAATGTTCCAACAATAGGTACCTCATGCACAAGTGAATGCAGTCTTTTCTTGATCTTCAGGAGCTATCTTAATCTGATTGTATCTAGAAAAACCATCCATCGAGGAATAAATCTCATAACCCGCAGTCATATCCACTATCATGTCTATATTGGGAAGTGGAAAGTCATCCTTTGGGCATGCTCTATTTACATCTCTAAAACCTGTGCAAATTTGAATGGATTTGTCATGTTTGGAAACTGGTACAATGTTTGATATCCATTCAGCATAGTCAATAGCTCTTATGAATCCTGCTCCAAGGAGTTTCTCTAGTTCTACTTTGACTAGGAGAGCTATGTGAGGATGCATCTTTCTCAATTTTTGTTTAACCAATTTGACACCCGGAGCTATGGACAAGTGATGCATGATAAGATTAGTGTCCAACCTTGGCATATCTAAATAATTCCATGAAAAATTGATCTTCTTTTTCTGTAAGAACTTAGTGTAATCTTCTTTTTCTTGTGGTGACAAGGACTAAGCCAAGTGTACTATTTGTGGAGTCTATCTACACCCAAATTGATTGTTTGTGTTGGTTCAATAAGCACTAAAGATCTATCTTGAAAGTAGCTAGGGAGACGATCAAGTACCTCATCCTTAGGCACCTCAAAAAGGTTTTCACCAGGTTGGATATGTCATTTCTTTTTACTTTTTTTGGTTCTGACACTGCCACACAGTGGTTTTCGCAATCAGAACTCCTATTCTTTTGATTTTTTTTTTTTTTTATTTTGTGACTAAGGTACTTGATGTCTAGCTATGTCATGTTGGTAGCCAGTTCACTAGTGGAAGAGACTATGGGTTCAATGGCATTCAAGTAATAGGTTATCTCACAATCATTTTGGAACATTAAGAGCTTAGGTTCTTGATAGTGTTAAAACCCAATCAACGAGGTTAGGATGAACAAGAGGTAAGTCAATGACTGGTTCAAGGTTGTGAATGTGAATGATATCATCTTTGGTGACTGAAGAGTCAGAGTCTGTCAAGTATCCTTCTAAGCTACCCAAATCAGGATTCATCCTAACAAGTGAAGAATCATCTACTAAGGAAGCATGTGGGTTCAAATCCTCTAATCCTACACATGACTCATTGGGTACCTTGGGTTGAGAACTATAAGTGTGGATGACATCAACATCCATGTCAATTGTGGAAGGCTCTGAGAAGGAGTCCCATTCATAGTCATATGAACTTGTTTCTGAACTTTGACTAGGATGTTTAAACCATGAAGGTTTGGGACGTCTTGATGTGGAAGTTCTAATGTCATCAAGGGTAATACCGTCTCTTTCCATTAAATGAACAAGGTTCTTTCATTGATGTTCTTTGATGGGATCTTCTACATCTAATTCATCTTGTTCTAAGCTTGCAACTATCTCATGAGTGACTGGATTATCTGAATCTCCCCAAAGGATATTAGTGGAAGGGACCCAATCTTCACACATCTTGCTGATTTTTCAAATTAGGTATGTATTTTGGTTCATCTTCATTATCTGACTCATCAAGGATAGGAGCAGTGTTCTTGTTACAATTCACAAATCCTAGGCCAACTGTCTTCTTAGACTTGCGTCCAAAAGGATCATGATCAAGGGGTTTGGCTCTAGCATCCAATCTGTGACTAAGAGGCCATGTCCAGGATAGCCCATCTATTTGACAAAAGTATACCCTATTCCATAAGCCTTAGGAGAGGGAGAGAAGTTCTCATTGTGCATGTATTTCTCTTCTCTATAAATCTAGTCTTTAACAACTATCTCATCTTGAATAGGCATTGAGGACCCTACAAATGTGCCAAATAAAGTCATAACTGAAGCGGAAGGTCTCATTTCTTGTGAAGGCTTTCCATAAGACCTAGGTGAAACTAGTAGATTTGTGAGGGAGTTGAGTTGATACCCCCCCATGCCAAGGTCTATTGACTTGATCTTGTCTTTACATTTAGCTAAGGTTGCATTGAAGTCTTCTGCTTCTCTATTGAGGGGAACATGAGTACTCATTGAAACTGAGTTAATAGATAAAGTGTTATCCCCAGGTATACAAATCTCTATTCCATTGTAAGGGAACTTAAGACACTGATGATAGGTAGATGGCACTGCTTGCATATCATAAATCCATGGTCTACCGAGTAAGATATTGTACGCAAGGGGGCCAACGTCAACTATTTGGAATAAAACATATTTTTCAATAGGGAAAATCCTAATAGGAAGGACGGCCAACCCCTTGGAACTTCTTACTGTCTCATCATAAGCTTTGATAGTGATCTTTTTTTTGGTATCTATGAATTGTTCAGAATAACCCAATGTCTTCAAGAGACTCAAGAAACAAATATTAAGCCTGACACCCCCATCAATCAACAAGCACCTAACATGGGTTTTATGGATCATGACCTCAATATGAAGAATTATATTATGTGGGTGGCTCAAAGCTTTATCATCATCCTCTGAAAAGGTAAGGTAATGAGGGCTAGCAATATGGTTAACCATGTTCTAGAATTCATTGACGTCTAAGTTGTTGGGGACATTCATTGTGCACAAAGCATCCTCAAGGACTTTCTTGTGTCTCGGGGACAACTCTAAGAGCTCAAAGATCAAAATATGAGTTGGGGTTCTTTGCAACTAATCGACAAGATTATAGCGTGACTTAAGATTGACTGCTAGTTTTGAGGTGACATTCTTGGATGCCACTTGCTTTGGTTTACTTGGTTGACTTGAACTGGGTCCTATAATGACAAGGGGACCTTGACTTCATGTGACAACATGTAGGGTTTGAGATGACACTCTATAGTTAGGACCCCTTAGCACCAGGACAGGTTCTTCATCAAAGATAGGAGGAGAGTCTATGTCTAGAACATAACCATAGGGATCTTTATCCCTCATCATGTTGACATTCTCTTCTACAACTTCAAGCATGTTGATAATATTATCTGCATCTATGTAAGTCTAATTAACCTCAGCCTTGCTATTCCTAGGTTCAGAGGTTTGCCCCTTCTCATACTTGGGAAAAGGTTCTTTGAATGCCTTATGGTCGGCTTTGGTGTTCAATCCATCTACCTTAAGTTTTCCATTCTCAATGAGATCTTGGATGATATGTTTGATTTTCTAGTAGTTTTCAATATCATGTCCAATGCCATTGTGAAACTTGCAAAAGGCTTTCTCATCCCACCAATGTGTCTTAACATTAGGTATATAATGCTTTGCAGGGTCTTGAGGATGTGCAAGGTTGTTGGCAATGAGTTTTTTCAAGACATCCTCATATGAATCACCAAGTTTTGAAAAATGATGTCTCTCTTTCCTAGGCTTATCTTGATACTTGGCTTGTATTATTGTTGATTAGATGCATTGAGTTTCATGGCTTGAACAACACTAGACAAGTGGAGAACAACTTGATCTTTGGGCTTGGAGGATTCCACAAGTCCATCATTGACCACTTGTTTGTTCCTATTCAAATCTAAGTTCTTTCCTTTATCCTTGTTAGGGTTGTTGTTATTTTAAACATTTTTGTGGTTATTGTTTCCATGTTTGGTCAAAATTCCTTGTTCTCTCAAAATATCCTCAATCCTACATGCAGTTTCAACCATCATGTCAAAGGAATAAAAAACCATCTTCCTAACTTCATACCACATTTTAGGAACCAAGTTGCTAAATGGGATGTCAATCTTCTCATTTTCAGGGATGGTCCTAGGGTAGCGAGAGCATTTTCATCTCCACCTTTGCAAGAAAGTGACAAAGGATTCCCCTTGATTTTGCTTTAAGTTGCATAAGTCCAACATGGTGATAGATCTTGAAAGGTTGTATGCAAAGTGTTGGAAAAATCTATAGACAAGCTCTTTGAAATTCTTAATGGGGGGAGTTATTTTGGTGAACCATTCCATCGCTTGACCCTTAAGACTCCTTGGGATCAATCTCATTAGGTACGAGTCATCTTGATGTAACTCAAAACTCATGGTGTAGAATTGACGCACGTGATCATGTGGATCTCCATTCCCATCATACTTATCATATTGAGGGATCTCAACCTTTCTAGGAAAGTCTTTAATGCTAACACTTTTGTCAAAAGGATTAGGACAAATTGAATCAAGTGAGAATGAATTCTTGGGTGCCAACATCTTTTCCATCATACTCTTAATTTGTTTAATCTCTTCTTCTTGAGATGGACCTTGCTTCTTAATCTTCTTGTCCACATCAAAGTTGTAGGGGACTCTAGCGCCCTTGTTTATTAAAATCTCTAGGAACTTGTCCTTGTTTTTCTCTAAGTATTTCTCCACATACTACTGGAAGAGTAGTTCTTGTTGTATCTTCATGAAGTCTTGGGAGTTGAGGTCAAAACATGAGCTACTACCCCCATATTGTGAACCATGGTGAGCACGTTGTGGAGGTTTTCTTGAGTTCCTAAGAGGTGTTCATCTCCTATAATGATCATGTCATGAAGCCCTTCTTCCTCTAGGACTAGGGGATCATGAAGGTGTTCTTGAACATCTTACACTTCGTGGAGTCTTAGGAGGGGTGGATGGAGGATAGTTCTATCCACCACCAACACGCATGTTGTTAAATTGATCATTAAGTTGTTGAGCCAAGAGTCTATCTTGCTATTCCTGGAAGGCTCTCCTTTCTATCTCCAGCAAGGTTTTTCTCTCTGCCTCTAGGAGTCTAAATTTCTCTTCCTTTTCAGCTTGTTCATCTAGGAAGGCTTTCTTTTTATGCTCAATTCTCTTAAGTCTTTCACTTGTGTATCTTGAAGGTTCTTTGAGCGGTGAACTTGGTCTTGAATGCCTAAACAAGTCATTGGTGTATGTTGCATTCACACGAGTGTCATAGAGTTCATCATCTTTGTTTTCATGTTTTGATTGTTCTTCTTGATAGGCTTGCCTCTTATCCCTTTCAGCCCTTTGGTGTGCATCTAGATATCTAGTTGAGATAAGGGGTGAGACTGGTCAATTTTTACAAGAGGAATTGCCAAAAAAAGGGTACCTCTATGTTTTTCAAATATGTCATCAAGGCTTTTATCAATTTATTCCCTCTCTCGTCGAGTCATTGTGTAACTCATATGCATGTCTGAGTGAGAAGATGCTAAGGGTGTACTCAACTCACTAAGGTTACTCTTGGGATCAAACCAAACTTCTAATTTTTTCTTGGGTGATTGATCAAATACAGGTTCTTTTCCCTTACATTTTTGGTGAGTTTAAACTAAGGGTAATTGGTTAAAGACTAATTGAGGTCACTTTCCTTTATTTACTTGATATCTTGTTGTAACTGACATGAAAGAAAAGGTACTAGGTGATAGGATGACCCTAAGAAACATTGGTACCAAACCAGGATAGTAAGAGCACTGACTTGTCCAAAAGAGAGGTGATAAGATAGAATTTTGCAAGAGGCATAAACCAACACTTCCCTAGAGGTGCCCACTGAACGGGTGAATACCCTAACACATGGATTAGGAGGATGATTTACCCAAGTTATATTGATTGAATTTGAATTTGTATGGAAGTGAATGGACAAGAGATTACTAAAACTCTCCAAGCATGTTATCAAAGGATCCAAAGGTTTACCTTCTCAACAAGGATGATTTCTAGCTCACCGAATCCAAGAAAGGTCACTCATGAAATCAACGATTACTAGTTCAAGAGGTCAAAACACAAGAATCCAAGGTGCAAACAGTCTTCTAACAGCGAGGTAAGTGACCTGATCTGACCCGGATCGACTGAGGAAGACTGGAAATGACAGGATAGAAAATCAAGAAAGTTGACAGTTTCAGGTGACAATGAATTAGCACTGGGCGATAGCTCACTCTAAGGATGGGTGACAAGTGCTGACAGCAAGTTGTAAAAAGTTTTTTTTTTTTCTGACTCCGGAACTCAGTTTTCTTTCATTTTAATTGACCGACTAGATGCATTAACAAATTCTTATCATTAATTAGGAACACAAGACAACAATCAGGGAGTTCAAGCAAACAATTATCTTTAAACAATGAGCAAGGAACAAAGCAACCTTGCGCATGAACAAGAATAGTGACATAGTATTCTACTCCCTAAGGACTCTACTTGTGTATGTTCTCAAAAAAGAATTTAGTCACACACATAGTCCTAGAAAAGAAAATGTTGGTTGCACTATGGTTTTTAGTAATGGCCAACTCTATAACTCTTGCAATCTCAAGTGGGAAAAATTCAATCCCAGTGCACTAATTTTTTGACACAATTTGAGAATTTAATCAATTAGGAGTTGTTGAGGAGATCTGACAGCCCAACAAGAGACCACACCTATGGAGATTTCTTCCACAAGGATATTTATATAGCGGTTATTTCTCCACGGTAGGAATGGCTAATACCGCTTGAGGTTCCATCCATGTGGTTTACCCAATAAAGGGAGTGTCCACTATGGTTAACCCTCTCTAACAAGGAAGACTCACAATATGGACCACATGGGGACTTAGCTTGGATTCAAGGGTTCTAAGTTTTTGATGTGCCCAAAAGGGAATAGAGCATACTCCTCTAGCCTCTTCACCTCACCCAGACATAGCAAGCAGATTAATTGACATGCTAAGTTAAAATCACCTCACCAAGGTTTGTATGCCAACTACATTGACTACCGATCTCTCTAAACATGACCAAGAGAGAACGTACCATCAAATGTTGAAGGCTAAACCAAGTGGGACAATGAGATGATAAAAAGTCCTTCCCTACCTACAAGGGGATCTATCGTCGAGAAGAGTTTCGCATGTAAGACAAGCGAATGAAGCCCACTCTCTCAAGAATGCCACAAATAGTATTCATAGGGCCTAATTACTATGTGGAATATATATGCAAGAAAGCAAATCTAGATTCATTCTTTCCTTTAGAGTAGAAATTGCAATGTGATCTATGCAAGCAAGAAATCACTCAAGTAAGACACGCCAGAGGTTCATTTTAATAAAAGGAAACCAAATTTTATAGAGATTTAAACATAATACCCGGTAATCTACACACCATGCTTAGTATATTTTACCTTATTTTTATTTTTATTGATCTTTTCCGTGAAAGCAAGCCATGAACTCTCCAACAAGCAAGACAAGCAGACAAGCAGACAAGCAAACAAGATATGCAACGTATATTCAACTTATGCAAACTGTAGGGTTAGATCTAAAAATCAATTGTTAGGAGAAATAATAACCAATGAATAATCCAAATGACAACTCATATCATGTATTGAACCATGTGAAGAATAAGTGCAAGTAATTATTAAAGGCCCCTCTTTTTTTTTTAATTTTAATTTTTGACCTAGTCAACAAGATTGGACCTATATGACATGAATTCAGATCCTAAACCCTAAATGCGGAAAAGAGACCCCTATTAAAAAATAGAGAGCTTTCCAAAAATATAATTTTTTTAGCAATATTTTCTAATTTGTGCACTAGGGAGCCTATTTATCAAAACATACCAGTTTTCAAAGATCAAAATTTTAAGCCATTATTTGTCATCAAAACCAAAAACACAGAGAACATACCCCTTGTAGACTTTCTAGAGCTTTCCAGAAATGTAAATTTTTCTAAAAAAATTGCTAATTTGCGACCATAAATGAATTTTCATGAAAAATCATAAAAAAATTATAAATCGTGGAACATCCAAAAAATATGATTTTCATACTTGAGAAACATTTGACCCACCTCCAACTTGCAAAAAACATTTCAGACCAAAACTCCAAGCCGTTTGTGAGATATGATCAAATCTTCCAAAAAACCCCTAGGTTTTTGTAAAGGATAAAATATGGATGGGGTCCTAGAACAATGGTTTGCACATAAAAGAGACCCCAAAACCAATATTTTACACTTACATTTGAATTTTATTAATATAAAAATTAAATATAAATGACTAATGTTGAAATGAAGAAATACAACTAAAAGTACTTACCTCCAAAAAAGAACTTGTTGAAAACCCTATCAAACAGTCTCAGAAACTGTTGATTTTCATGACCTTGAACCGAAACTGCGAGATCTACCAAACCTAGAAATATTTTCCAATTCTAAGGGAGGTCATCTTTGACACTCATAAAAGGTCAAAGGCTACATTTTTATTCTAAAGGTCGATTTTGACCTTGTTTGCAGATCTTGGAAGTTCGTTGAAAAGGGTATCCAAATCTGCTCTTAGATTTGAAATTTTGCACCTGCACCTGCAAGAAAAAAAGGGTTTTTATTATTTTTTTGGGGGGTTTGCCTTGGTCAAACCCCAGTTTGGAATCAACCTTAATATTGAAATTGAAATGGAGAATGCTAGCAAGTAGTAGAAGTAGATCTTACCATGAAGCTATGACATTCAATAGATATGCAATTGTATTTGAAATGTAATCAAGTATGTTGATATGAAAGCTTGAACATAACATCAATAAATGTAAATCAAACCTCCATGATTGTATGCTTGGAATCCACCTTGAGAGAAGGATGAAAAGGATCTTGAAGATGAACAAAGGATCTTGAAGGAAGATCACACCATCATGATGGCTAGATCTAGGGTTTGAATGATGAATCTTGAATACTTGAACCAAATCCCTTGAATGGCTTGAATGCTTGAATCCTTGATCTTCAATGGAGAACTTGGATGGAGAAGAAGACTCTAATTATTGAATGCTTTCTTCAATGGATGATTTCTTGATCTTTCTTGAGAAAGAACTTGATTGCCAAAAATTGATCACCAATGCCTCCTTGAGAGTTCTTGAGCATGAAAACTTGATTGAGAAAATGAGAGAGGAAGGCCTCCTTTTATAGTGATCTAGGGCACAATCCTCTAGCAGGGCCACCTTGGGGAATTAAATTAAAATTAGGCCTCAAATCTTTAGGAATGGACCTAAATTAAATATAATTTAAGGGTTTACCATTTCAGAGACCAAAACAACGGACCCAAAAGCGGGAAAACAATTATTTCTGAAACCCGACAACCAGAGATCCTAGGACCTTGAAATTTGAACCCAAGGTCAAGGATGAGTTTAATCCTAACCTAGTTAGGATCAAGGTTGAATTTGACCCATTTAGGTCAAATTTGACCGCTTTAGGTTGACTTTGACCTTAAGGGCACATATTTCAGGGTCTCAGTCAGAGTGAGAAACGGGAGGTCTCGGGGGTGCCTAGAGACCTAGAAATGATGCCAGAACAGGGTAGAGTACTAGGGAGAGGCACAAAATCCTATGATGAACATGATGAAGTCTAGAAGGACCTATTTTTAAGTCCTACTTAGAAAATAGAGCCATGGAAGAGGGAAATTAAGGAGAATCCTCAGGATCCTAACCCTAATTTCACCTAGAATGAAGCAGAAAAGAAGTGGAAAGCAGAGAGAAAGATAGATCAAAGAAAAGATCAATTCAAGGTGTCCAATATGACCCCAAACCACTTAATCGGATGGCTAAATTCTCTTAACATGGAAGTGCTTCCATTTTAAGATGATACAGTTTTGTCTTCAACTCATCTTGCACAAGGGTTAGACTTGAAAAACTTCACTAAAATAACCATGTAAAGATTAGAAAATCTGAAAATCTGAATAAAATGAAAGAAAATCAGGAGAATCAGCCCCACAGTGGATGCCAAAAATGTGTGCTAAAATTTTGACACACTTGTATAAGTCATTATATCCAAGATTGCTCAAGAATGAGGTCTCAAATAGCCACGCATAGCTCTCTATTCATGGAGTGCAAGGGTTTGTAATGGAGGCCCTGAGTTTAGACCTAGTTTGTGCCCATGCAAGTACACCATAAAATGAGAGATTCAAAGAGGAAAATCAAGAATGATAGCCGCCATGATCATCAAATATGCATGCAAATGAAAATGGAAGCTTATTCTATATGATAACAATGCATGAAAGAAAACTAATCTATGAAAAAAAATACACATGCAAGATTATTCTATGAAATGAAATATGAATCTAATCTAACATGTAAGTGGAAGAGTAATCTAAATGGATTTCCATGGAGGCATGAGAGAAGAAGACAAGAAAAGAGAAGTTGCAATGTTCAAGCTCAATTGCTCAAACTCTCTTCCAAAATCGCTTTTCAAACCTGCAGCATAAAAATAACATAAAATCTGGATCTCTAAAATCTGGATGTCTCAAATGAGAAGGAGAGGGCTCCTTTTAAAGAGCAATGAATGGTAGAGATTAAGAGGCAAAATCCAAGGGTGGAGAAAAATTTTCATTTTGACTTTGGTGCACAAGATTCTCAAGAGGAAAAATCAATGGACATGGTTAAGAGGCAAAAAGATGTGTGGAAGAGATTAAGAGGCAAAATGAGCTTCCATTCATCTTAGAAAGTGTGCATTCAATGTGTAGACCAAAAGTCTTTTTCTTTTTATTTTAAATTTAGAAATTCCTTTTTCATGTGCACACATAGGATAAGGTGGATTTTATTATTTATTTAAAAGAATTTTTTTTTTAATTGAAAGGGAGCATGTTCTCTTAATTAAATAAAACTTAAGATAAAATGATCAAACCTTAGGAAATATTAAAATAATTGAATTAATTACGATTTGATCAAGGAAATTGATTTGAATTGAAAATATTGCAAGGCATTGATTCAAGAAATTGATAAATTGATTCCATCATTTGATAAATTGAAGAATGGGGGCCCATAGTCTAGGCAACCATTTTAGGGTGCATACACCTATCACCCACTCAAAAGACAACCAATCACTAACAACTGGGTAAGTGTTGTTCTAATCACTTCCCTCTGAAATCTTAGGTACAACTCCCTAGGATTGATTTTCAATAAATCTCAAACACTAATTTATGAGTTCATCTTTTAACCAAAAAGCTTCAAAAGGTTGATATATCATTCTTAGATGACAAGCTCTTTCAACATTATTTCAGAAAAAGAACATAAGATAAAGATAGTAGAAAATGCATAGTTTTATACTACTAGGAACACTTCAAGAATAAAATGTTAAAGAATAACTTCTACTAGAATTGAAAACCAGATAACGATTGTTGATGTTTCAAGTTATTGTTTGACCTTCTTAGTGTGTGTGTGAAAATTGTACCTGATCTGTAGACACAACACTCAGTAAAACATTAGAGGTTAGTGATAATCAAAATCGTGCAAAATTGAAAGCTATCGAACCAAGCGATTTACTGCCTTCTAATAGGTGCGAGATTAATGTTCTCAGATTGTTATCGAGATCAGTGACCTAGACGACACCTAAATGAAGGATTTGAATGCAATTCTAGATATGGAATAAATGCAATTAATCTATATTTTTGATATTTTCTATGCAATAAGAATGATAAAAATTGATATGATATGAATGCTATTGAAAACTGGTATGCTATGCTAATCTAACAATGATATGAAATATGAATGCAAAAATAAGATTGATCTCACAAAAATGTCGATTCGCAAGAGCTTTGATTCTTCAATTCCAATTCTCCAGCGTGATTGTGCAAAATATGAGATGATTTGTGAAGAGCTGAGCCTTTAATTTATAGAAATCCAGGGCTTTGGAGGTGCATGGGAAAAAGCTATAAATCACTCAAATAACTCAACTTGATTTTTGAGTTATTTTTAAATAAAAGATAATTAACTCACAAAAACATGCAAAAGCTAAGTTTTAACTCAAAATAGAGTTTAGCTTTAATTGATAATTGATAGTTGTTTGCTTTTATGATTGTGCATGTTTTATTTATGAATTAATTTAATAATAAAGTGATTTATTTCCAACTTAACTGTTTTTAAAAATAAAACAATTGATTTATGGGTTAATCAATTATTTAATCAAATTTTTATTAAAAACTATATTATTAAATAATGACAACTTGCTTTAATTAATTAAATAAGAATTTAATCAATTATTCATATGATATTAGATTTATTGTCAAAATTAAATAATACAATTAATAATAGATATAATTAAATTTAATTACACAATTAAGTGGCAAATATTAAATCTAATTAATTAAATATGAAAATATTCAATTAATCAAACTTTAGGATAAATGTGATTTATTGCCAAATAATTATAAAATTAAAGATAATTAAGATAATTAGGAATATTACTAGGAATATTCTCCGATGCAAAATTTAAGATAATCAATTAGATTTGATGATGTTTAGATGTGCCTTAGATTAGGACTTTGATGTCGATTTCATATGATTTGATGATATAGGAGGTTAATGAACTTATAGCCCATTTTTGGGGTATTACACTTAGCACAATATAGAATGAATTAAAATGTTAACACAGAACATCCATCCATTCATTTCAAACATCACAGATTTGAAATATAAATGTATATATATTAATCATCCTTGCAACATAGGAAAAAATATAAATATATATCAGGTTTCAATAGTAAGCAAGATTCATCAATTTTTTCAGGGAAAATAAACTAAAATAGAAAGCTTAACTAGTTTCTTTCCAAAAATTTTGAACCCTTTCGCTATCTTCACTAACCTACTTATAGTCTTAGAAAACTGAGAGGTCTCCCTAAAAACCCAACCTCTTGAACAAATAGTTATTAGGTAAACCAAACTAAAAGGACACATGTCTTTAAGAGTTTTCATGCATCAAGAAAATAAACTAAATCTCCAGATTGTGCTCCTTATTGACGACACGTTCCTCACCTCCAATAGGACTTTCTCCTTCACCTACAACAGAATGAGTCAAATCCCATTGCTTATACGCCTAGAAAAGCTCCTTTACAAGTGAAAAATAAGGAATATTCATGTTCAAGATCCTCATCATTGAAGCATCTTTAGTCCATTTCAATTTTTTAAACTTCTCAATTATTCCAGGAAGTTGATCAATGCAAAGATACAACAGGGACTCAATTCTAGCCATTTGTGTGAAATCAGAAGCTTTCAGATTAATCTTCTCCTTGATTTTATTCATAGTGGCTTCAAACACTTCTAGAGCTACATTTAATTATTAATCACCATTATTGGTTGAATATGTATGAGTGAATTTAATAACCTTCAACTCGTTCAACATGGTTTTCAATATCTATTTGATTTCATTCTCACAGTCCTTGGTTTCAGCTATGGTACTCTTGATAGTAGTAATGCGCCAGCTAATATTCCTTCTTAAGATGAAGAAAGTGGATTACTCAGAGGGTTTCAAATCTTTCTCAGTATAGAACTTAGTGAACCCATACTTCTCGATCTCTAGGAACTTTGACATGGTAGAAATCCATTTTTCTTCTTCTTTGTCCCATACTTGTCGTTGTGCTTACATTTCTCCCACCAAGCTTCAGCATCATGGAGTAAGGCCTGGGAATCTTAAATGTATTTGAGACCACTGTTGATCACTTCATTCATCCACTCATCCATTGTAGACACCGGAGCTGGACCATGTTGAACTTGATTCAACAGATTTTTGCACTTCGTTGAATCCAGATCAAAAATATGGGGAGACTATATCAGGTGGGTTGCATCAAAACCGTAGAAGGTGTTTATGAATTGAGATAGTGTCACAATTGTCTATTTTAATTCCTTCTTTTCTTTACCATCTTGCCATGTGGTTAACAACATTTATTGAGCATTTTCTTTGAATAAATGGTTCTTACCCGCACGATCCATGGTTCCCAACTAAACCTTAGTGACCTCGAAGTCCTCAGCCTTGAGATCTTGCTCTCCTTCTTTTGGTCTATAAGTGGCTACTTTGGCAGTCCACTTCCCTATTTTTGCATATGCAAACATTCGAGCTTTTCTTTTCACCTTTTTTGTTCTTTGGATTTTTCTAGACATATTTACTGACAATATCTTTGACGGGAACTGAAACTGGAACCAGACTGCATTTTTTATTTATAGAAGAGGCCAACCATTTAGGCATTGTATGGGACACAGTTGACTACTCAAGAGTTTTCATTGAAGTACTAATAACTTCTAGTGTCGCATCATCCAGATGAAAAAGATATTTGTCCACCTGTTCTTCTTGAGCTATTTGGTAGTTCATATCTTCAAACTTTTCATCATCTAAATTGATAGTCTGCACATTTTTCTTAGCCATGTCTTTATTTATTCTAGACCTGGTCTTTGATCTTTTCAGCCTTTGAGAAGGAGCTACTGGTGAGCGGCTTGTTGTAGCTCTGTTTCAGGTACCTTTAGCTTGCTAATTTTTTTAAGGTCTTGCATTTTCAATTGGTGTAGAGACATTAGAAATAGAAGTTGGATAAGACAAAGAAGTAACTCTAACTTCATCTATTATAGATTTAGACTACTTCTATTTCCTCCTTGTTAACAACTACTCCTTAGTCAGATGAACCACATGTTGAGTTCTATTTTCAATGTTATCTTCTTCTTCTTCAGACCAGTTTATGACAAATTCATCTTGTTCCATTGATTTCTTTAACTTAGGATCGATTAAATTAGACCCGTCATCAGGTACCCCTTCTACATTGATTTGTAGTCTCATGGATAGGATTTGAGATATACACAGCCTACTGTGCCCCCTTTATTTCACTTTCGATTCATCACAATAATCTTTCTAGAAGTCTTCTAAATGAGGAATAGGGAACATATGTGACCTAATCCCTAAGCTTCCACTGGCATAGTTTTTGTTATTAAATTTAGTTCTCTTAGTATAATATTTGAAATCGAAGTGACGAAGGTCACTTCCTATGGTTACTGCATTTTCCATTGATCCACATGAAAATTTTCCTAATGAGATAGGGAAAGCCTTTTCCTATTCTTCTTCAAGGAGGAACCTCTTTAAAAATATGGTAAGCTATCTACAGACTTTGACTAGAATAAAATAGTCAAAAGTATACCAAGGTAATCTCATAGGCGAGTCATCAAAACCCCTAACCTTGATATAGGTAAATTTAGGGAACTGGATATAATAGCTTCCATATTTAGTCACAAATTCTTGAGCTTCTGGGTTGATCCTCTTGGCAGAGATTTCAGCTAACTCAAAATAGAGTTTCCCCATGAATGTATCATGTACCCTTCTATAGTTTTCAATATTATTATCTCTCTATAAAATAGGGTAATACTCATAGACACACATATTAGTGACCCAAGGCTTATGTGGCTTTCCATTCCATTGTCTGTTACAGGCCAGATAATACATTAGGTAAGAGGACATAAAGAAACCACTACCAGTCATCTTAGACATATTAAGTTATTCCCTTAGAGAGATAGCAATTACTTCGGCCCACTCTAAGAGTTGCTTCCCCTCTAAGATAATCTGAACATAAAAATACATCCAATCAGATAAGAGATAGGCTACTTTTGATCCCCTTACTCTGTGTAGCATAACCATTATATCACTAATATAGGAGTGTACATGACTTTTATTGAACTTTTTGGGAATCATGAACCTCCTCTTTGTGGGTTTAGAAGCTAGCTTTTAGCCATAGAAGTTTGATTCCCATCCCTATTTTCATTAAAATTGATAGTGGACTATGCAGGAGAAAAGGCAGATAAGGTCTTTTTTGGGAGTTGTAGTGCTAAAGACACTATTTCCCTATTGACGCACATGAGGATGCTACCGTCTTTCTTTTTAATGGATTCAGTCTGTGCATCATAATTTTTTATACATTCAAGAATTAACTCAGGGCATATGACAGTGGGAGGAAAAGTTGCAACTGAACATAACCCACTGTGTAAGATTTCTAAAGTCAGAGTACTCTCAAGGGAATTTAGGACATGGGCTAGTAAACCTTCTAGATTTTAATTTTCTAAATCCATATCTATTACTACAGGACCATCACACGCTAGAATTGATACATTCCCAAATAGATGAAAAGTTAACTTCATAATTTTAGTGCCTTAAATAATCTATTCATTATTCTGCTATTAAATTTGAAAATATCATGAAAAGGCAGCCAGACTCACCTTACTCTACAGATTTTACTGATTAAAGGAGCTCCAATGTCCTTACCTTCGCTCGCCAGTTTCTCAATAATAATAATATTTAGGACTTTGAGTGTAGGGATCAACTTAAATAGGGAAAGCATGAGAGCTTAGTTATTTATTACAAATCTTTATAGAGGTGATGATAAAAGATTTGATTTGATAACTTATACATGTAATCCATAATTACTATTTACGCAAGTCCATATGTCAGAGAAAATAATGATTATTTGGACATCTAAGATGTGCCAACCTTCCCACCAATATTAGCATTAAATGCACAACCTCCTGTGGGACCCATTGTTGAGCTGTCATAAGATTTAATATCTTTCTTTTACCCTCTTATCTTCTTTTGAGTACTTTTGAACATGGAAGAACAAATTTCATGACCGTTCAAGAGTGTTCAATGTAGTTCAAGAACTTTGATCCTCTAGATTTTTCCACTTGGTATTCCAACTATAATGATGTGTCATAAATCCATGATTAATGTGTCAACATTCCTAATGACTTGTCGGCTGGTTGATTATCTTCATTTTCTTGATAAACTTGTCATATTTTCAAAAGTAAAGAATCTGTCTTGAACAACCTTGAACAGGTTTGAGCAGAGTTCAAACTTGTTCAAAGGTGTTCAAGAGTGTTCAAGAAAAATTATTTACCAAGAACTTACACTGCTTCAAAATCAAATCATGACCCAAAAGACTAACGACTTTTATAAACAGCTAGACTATAGGGAAAAACAAGATAACAAGGGGAAATAGTATGACCCAATTGACACAAGACCGAATAAAATAGAGAAAGAGGAACAAGTGCCAAACTTGGACTAACAAATCTCTTGTCTCCTTATATAGACATGATAAACCATTTTCTTTTCAACCATATATTTTGCCTCTTAATCTCCATCATTGATTTTACCTCTTTAACCTTCCTCAGAACTTGTGCTTGAAAAAAATTTCAATCTTCATCATCCGGTCATCCTTGAATTTTGTAAGTCGTAGATCTACATAACAAACTTTATCTTTATCCTTAAAATCTTCTAGATTTGTGTAGCTCATCATCTCATGTCAACAATCACATGTTCCTCCTTATTTCTCCCGCTCGGTCAATACCATGATATGTCAGTTTCTTCCTGCTTAGTTAATATCGCACTCGGTATACACTACACTTGGTGTATACTAATTTCTTCATATACCAACCAAATTAACTTGTAAATTTTTTATCTTCAATCCTTAACAGAATCTTGTAATCCAATAAAATCACTATCATATTTTCATAGACTCATCAATAAGCTACCTAATGAATATCTTAATCATAACTTACTCATACATCTCATTTTCATGCTAATATCTCTTTCCTTCACCAACATTACCTTCTTCATATGTTTGTAACTATCATGATAAGTAAAGTCAAAACTAGTTGACATCAATGACAATATAAAAATTTATCTAATGCCTCACATATACCTTAGTAGCTTGGTGATCATCTTCACATTCTCCATTATATTCTCCAAGTAGTTCATTATTTGTATCCTAACAATGCAAATGTCCTTTTTAATTTTATTCAAATGATCTAAATACATTATATCTCCATGGATCCAACTGAGAATTATTCAGATCCAATCGTGCTCATAGAAAAAATATTGAAACTCCCTCCAAATGTTCGAGCCCATCTTTTGAATGTTACAAATCACCCTCTATCAATTTCTTTCATAAATCATTAAACTTTAGATGATTCATCTCTATTAGTTGTGCATGAATATAAGCCCTAACATCCTCCATATACACTACATCAAATAAGAATATGGATATTGTATCACTCTTATCATTCTCCATAGCCACAAATGGGTATGGCTTGAACTTGGGCTACAAATTCATTAAAGGTTTGACAACAATGGGAGTATTATTATGAATTCAAAAACCTCATAAAACATTGCATTGGAAAGATAGGTACCTTGAAAATAAATGTTGCTAGGGTTTCTAAAATTCATAGCTCAAGAGTTCTCCTTTCATATACTATAATGCTTCAAATTTAGATAATCATAAAGTGATCAAACTGAATTAAAAATTATAATTTAACCTTTCTCTTCAAACCCTTAGTGTTTGACTATAAATACATTTGATCTAGTGTAGTTAGACACCAAAACATTGCTTCTTTGTATGCACAAAGAACACAAAAACCTTTATAAGTCTTTGAAAATACTTGGACTACTCCAAAAAAATGTTCAAAACATCTTCCATGTTGAAACCAATCCAACATACCAACCATAAGGGAGTTCTCAAAGTCTTCAATCAAATCTCCCCCCTCAAGTAATGCTGTTTGTTTAATTTCTAGAGGAAACATTTGCACCACCATTTGATGCAGCATCATCCTTTTCCTTTCCCTCTTCATTCTCTTTAGAATTCTTCACCCATGTCTTTCACATCATTTTTTTTACTCATTTACATTGATCTTCTTCATAGGAACTCTGTTCCTATCACTCTTTCCTCTATAGAACCTAGCAATGTGACTGGGTTTCTTGTAATTATGACATGTAGGAGCATTTTCAGACCACTTCCACTCCTTCTCACAATATATTTACACTCAACAACCTTGTGCCCAAATTTTATGCATGCATGATGTAGACATGTATATTTATTCTTAGAATTAATCCCAATATTTATTTTATTAATTAAGTAGGTATTATTGTCTATTTAATTAATTTTTTATTATATTTTTTATATTTAAAATAATTAAACCATTAAATCATTTATCTAATTCTTTCAATCAATTTATATATCAATTCATTTACTCAATGAATTCCCAATCTATATAAATCTATCCTCTATCATACATCTCTAATATTTAATCCTTCCACTTTATCCCTTTCCACCCTCATTAATCACATCCACTTAAATAATGTAAGACACATACTTGTCTTCATCTTATCCTTTTATCCCATAACCATCCCTACATCAATATTTCTTATGAGGATAGCTATATAACCATTTCCCCTCTCATTTCTAAACCCTCTCTCTAGCTTGTTTCATCCATATCATTTATATTATTATGAATAATTCATACTTAGTTTGGTTATTGCAATCCTATATTCTTCATTACTTCTTGTGCATTGTGTTTTTGAGAGCACCAAAATGTTTAAGATGAGATCTTGGTAGATAGGAGGGAAATGGAGTGAGATTTCATTAAATACATTTGTTTTTGTTTTAGTTGACATTTTAAGTGCATCTGTGTTTATCAGGTACAACTTCAATGATAAGATGTTGGAATAAATTAAATCTCCTAATTTCCATTTCCTTTTTCATACATTTGGCATGCCTGATAGGACCTTCCTTGTCCTTTTGTTGATCTAGCTTTTGTTTGATAGAAGTGGTTTTTTAATATTTTCAAGAAGAGATATGCATATGAGGTTTTGATATATTTGTTAAGAATTTAATAGGTCTTTCATGGATGCATTTAATTAAAAACATTGTTCTTTTATGTGATATGTTTGGTAAAAAGTTCATGTCTTTCCTATGATTTCACATTTTGATATAGTAGAAGTAATGATGTTAAAGGTTACACCTTTTTTGTGATTGCATTTATTTGACAATTTTAAAAAATCTTTACATCAAATCTATAACATATCTTCAAGCATTTTGTGAAACAAATCATGTGCATTGTCAATGATTCGATATTTTCTATAATTTGAATATTTTGTCACATAGTTCATAATTGCATTTGTTTCTTCCAATGTAGTTGAGTTTGTTGGTATAAATGATGCAGTGATGATAAGTGATTTCTGGTTTTGTAATGATACAGATTTGATTGCATGATGATCAATTACTGAGTTGCCATTGATGTCAAATATTAACTTAGTGTTTCTAGTATATTGCTAAGTATTAGTATGATGATCAAGGTGTTGTGGTAAGTTTTAGCTGCAACGATTCTTATGAGAGACTTAGGGATGTCTCTAAATGTTAAATGCATGACTGCTACTGTTGATGAATAACAGTAAGGAAGTTATGATCTGATGAAGGCAAACAGAGTAATTTCTAGAAAAGTTAGTGGCAGACGATAGGTGATATGATTGGTTTGTCAAATCTTTGTTGTTTCATGTGCTGTGGTTATAGGATATGGTGGAAAATAGTGTTTAGAAGCTATGGTTGCATTCAAAACTCATTGCAGTGACCAGTGTGAAGGATAGGTGACTGGTGAGTAGATTTTGAGTTGTTAACAAGTTGTAGTGTTTATGTTCTTGAGAGATAGTTGATGAATCTTTGATCAGTGATCAGTAATAGAGGTTATAGTGAATTCAGTTGAGTTAGTCATGATCTAATGATGCATCTTAAAGATTGGAGATGATGATATGGTATCACATTGTGTGATTATAGTGTGTCAATAAGATTATAGAGGAAGCTTGTGTTTGGTTAAAATGTGTTTGAATCCTTGACACAAAATTCTATGTAAATAATTGTATTGGCTAATGGGGTATAGGAAAATTTTTTTATACATTGAGATATGTTTATTGATGTGTTATATTTGAGTGGAAAGTTAGAAAGTTAAAGCGTAATCTATTTAGGGCTAGCTTAAGGTGGTGGAAAACTCAAGAGATTGATGAACAATATATAATGGATGAAGTTGAAAGTTTTTAGTGTTGATCATGTGTTGGATAAGTGTGGTTGTGAAGAACTAGTTGTGATCAAGCCAATGTAGAGTTAAGTGTGTTGAGAAGATATTTTGTGCTTCAATGGATCAGATCAAGAAGAGGTAGTGCTATCTTATAGATCATTTTCTTTGTTGTTCCCTAACAGTTACAACAATTCAAATCCTTTAATCAGGTGGATCCTAGTAGGTCCCTATTATAAATCCTTTAACAAGGTGGCACATTAGCTTGTGTTTGAAGTCCTCTAATAAGGCTACTCTTAACAGGGTAAAGGTTCTAACAGGCCTAAGGTAAATCCCTTGACTGAGTAGTACGTACCTAATAGTTCTTTTGTAAAATCCTAACATGGTTAAGCTCCTCACAGGGCATACTTCATAAAAGTACATCATTTAGTGGGTACTAATACCCACCGTGGTTTTTTCTCTATTTGGGTCTCCACGAGATAAATCTCCTTGTCAAGTATTTCATTGTTGTGTGGATGTGTTTATGGTTATATTTTCATTTGCTGCTACTAAAGTTAATCTTGTGAAAGATGTGATAAAGTTTTAATTGGTTAAAAGTTGGGAATATGTGGTAGATTATTGATTCACCCCCCCTTTCAATAATTTGATCTTAGATCTAACAATTGGTATCAAATCCTTGTCCTCTGTTGTGGTTAAGCTTAACAACTTGAGGAAAAGATCCAAAGATGATGCGAAAGGAAGGTCCTAAATTCATAAGAGAGAACTAATCAACATGGTGTGTTCAGATGAATATTTATATTAAAGGTATGGGAGATCAACATTTGGATCATGTGGCTACTAAGTATATTATCCCTTCAAGAACATTAACTGCATATCAATTGAAGATTAGGCAAGAACATATTGCTACTATGGAAGGTATTGCTAGTGCTCTTTCAGATGCAGAATTTATTGATGTCAAACACTTGGATACTACTTATGAGATGGTGGAGAAGTTAAAGACCATCTATGGTGGAGATCCACATGTGCAGAAGGAAAATTTTGATAGTTAGAGAGGAAAGTATGATGAAATTAGGATGTAAGAAAATGATAACATTGAACAATACAGTTAGAGAATCAAATAGGTTATTGTTTCTATCCACGAAGTTGGGGTAATCTTCTTTAGGAGGATGCGGTAAGAAAAGTGTTAATAAATCTATTTCCTTAGTATGCTATTAGAGTTTTAGCTATTTAAGAGCTTAGATCTCTAGGAACCATTAAATTTATTCTTGATGCATTAATAGGAAAATTGACTGCATTTGAATCAAGCAATTATGATAACAGTATGCCAAAAGTTGAAGCTTCTTTCAAGTAATCATTAAATCTTGAACCATGTAGATGATTATGAATTTGTCATGTCTAAAGAAAGAGAACAACAGGATTTGGAGGCTTTATTTGCAAAAATATTACCTAGAAGAAAAGGTAAATATAAGGGTAAGCTTCCTTTGAAATGATTTTCATGTAATAAAATTGGACATATTGCTTCTAGATGTCCTGAAAATGACATGAAGGACATGTTATCTAGTTGAGGAAGGTGTTACTAATGAAGAATCTGATGGAAAAGATGAAGAATAAATTGTGTTTTTTGTTGTAAAGGAAGATCCCTCTGAAGAAGGAGAAAAATATTTAGTGTCTAACATGAATCACAATGATGACTGGATCATTGACAACAAATGCACTCATCATATGACTAGTGTTAGAGGTAAGTTCATCAAAATGGAGGTATGTGATGGATGTTTGATAAGATTTGGGAATGATGCTCCCTGTATGGTAAAAGGTAAAGGATCCATTTCTTTGATGATAATACAAATTGTGATGGTGTTTATTGGGTTGATGGTTTGATATACAACTTATTGAGTGTTTCCCAATTATATAATAAAAGATATAGACTTGAGTTTAATGAAGGTATATGCACAATCTTTGGAAAATCAAGGGAATTAATTTCTACCAATGAAAAAACCAAAGGTAACTTGTTCCATCTGAATTATACTATTAAGAATTGTCTGATTTCTAAGGTAGAAGACTTCTAGTTATGCCATAAAAGGTTTTGTCATGTCAATTTTGATAACTTGGTCAAAGTTAGTAAGATGAAGATATTGAGAGGTTTTCCTAACCTAGTGAAGTCAGACAATGTAATGCGTAAATAATGCTAGCTTGGGAAGTTAATAGATGTAAGATCCTAGGACACCACAAAAGAATGGTATTGTTGAAAGAAGAAATGGGTCTATCATTGACTATGCTAGAACATTAATGATTCAGAAAGGTGTTGCACATACATTTTGGAGAGAAGTGGTGAGTAATACTATTTAGACATTGAACAAAGTTTAGTTAAAGAAAGGTACAAACAAAACTTCTTATGAGTTGTGGCATGGTCAATCTCCTAGTGTAAATTATTTCAAAAGTTTTTGGAAGTAGATGTTACATAAAAAGAGATGAAAATTCAGGAAAGTTTGACCCAAGAAGTGATGAGGGAATATTCTTAGGGTATTCCACAAAGAGAAAAGCCTACAAGTGCTTGAACAAGAGAACAAATAAGAAATTGGAAAGTGCTAATGTAAGAGTAGATGAATTATATAAGAAGAATGATGAATCCAACAAGGAACCTGAAGATTATCATGGATTTGTATATGTACAAATGATGAAGTAGAGCTCAACAATAGAACCAATAGAGAGACATGTTAATGTACAAGAACTTATTCAAGTGGTTGAAGGTACTCCTAGACTGAATCAGTATTGCCAAGGTATGTGAGATTGAATAATTTATTTGATGAAATTATTGGTGACATAAATGATAGTGTTTTAACTACTAGAAAGGAAAGAGAAAGTACATGTTTTCTATCTAAACTTGAACCCAAAACTGTGAATGATGCATTGAAAGATAATGATTGGGTGAAAGCTATGGAAGATGAATTAGAGTAGATTGAAATGAACAAAACTTGGTCATTAGTGCCCAAAATGGTGGACAAGAGTGCAATTGGTACTAAGTGGATTTTTAGAAATGAGATGAATGAAAAAGGTGATGTGGTAAAGAACAAAGCAACATTGGTGTGTAAAGGATATGCACATGAGGAAGGCCTGGACTATGGTGAAACATTTTCACCTGTGGAAAAACTTGAAGGTGTAAGGATGCTTCTTTCATATGATGCTTACAAAGGATTCAAGGTATATCAAATGGATGTTAAGTCAACTTTTCTCAATGGTTTATTGGAAGAAGAGGTATACATTGAACAATCAGAAGGATTTTCCTATGCAAAAAGTAAGAAGATGGTGTGAAAATTATAGAAATCCTTATATGGATTCAAGCGAGCACCTAGGGTATGGTATGAGAGATTGCACTTATATCTCATTCAAATTGGTTTCATACGAACAAGTGACAATAGTAATGTATATTTGAAGATTGAGAAAGATGATAGGTTACTGATTGCATAAATATTTGTTGATGATATCATTTTTGGTGGTAATGAAGAGATGAGTAGATCATTTATAGATGAGATGAGAAAAGAATTAGAGATGTCTATGATCAGTGAGATCAAATTCTTTATTGGATTGTAGGTTCAACAGTTGATAGAAGGTGTCTACATCAGCTAGTCCAAATATGTGAAAGAGATATTGAAGACATTTGGGTTGAAAGACTCAAAATTGGTTGGTACCCCTATGGTAACCGGTTGTAAATTATCAAAAGAAGATGATTCTAAAGAGGTGGATGAGACTCTTTATAGTTCCATGATTAGTTAGCTACAATATATGGTGTATAGTAGACCAAATATAGAATAGGCAGTTAGATTAGTGGCTAGATTATCTTCTGATACTAAGGAATCATATCTGATTACGGTGAAGAGAATATTCAGATATCTTAAGGGAAGTAAAGATTAGGGTCTCTGGTATGGTCATAAAAGTGATTTCTCTTTAAGTCTATTTATTGATGTTGAATGGGAATGAAATGGTGATTATCATAAGAGCACAAGTGGAGGTGCATTCTTTCTTGGTGATAGGATTGTATCTTGGACAAGCAAGAAGCATAATTGTATATCACAATCAACAACTGAAGCTAAATATGTTGCTATTGCAATCAATTATACTTAGGTAGTATGGATTAAATAGATCTTGGAAGGAATTTAGGAGAAGTTAACTTAACTGGTGGTTATCTATTGTGACAATACAAGTTGCATTAATATTTTTAAAAACCTAGTGATGCACTCTAAGACTAAGCATATAGCTATCAAATATCATTTTTTTAGAGAAAAAATATAGGAAAAGGAAGTAAGGTTAGAGTATGTACCAAGTAAAGAGAAGGTTGCAGATATTTTCACTAAGCCATTACCTAAGGATATATTTGAGTATCTATGAGGTAAGTTAGGGGTTATTCCCCTATCTTACTTGAATTAAAGAAGATGCAGTTGAATCAATCCAATTTTATCCAGTGAACATTTTATATTTGGATTGATGTTGTGGGGCTACTCCTTAGGGGGATCAGCTCACAAAGTGATATGATGTGATTAATTAGGTAAAAAAAAGAAGGTATCATGTGTTTTTGTCACCTTTGGTATTTTTGTCAAAGGGGGAGAGAAAGTAAGGAAGAAAGTGAGTAAAGAAAGTGAGGAGAATATTCAAGCACTGCAGATGAGAGAAGTTCAATGCAAGGGGGAGTGACTGCAAGATTAGGTAAAGATAGAAGTGGGAATATTTTTTATGTTCCTAGTGTTATTGATATTAAGTAAAATGTATCATGTAGAAGTGAGTATTGAAGAGAGTGTTTCCATCAATGCCAAATGGGGAGATTGTTGGTATAACTGATGTAGTGATGATAAGTGATTTGTGGTGTTGTAATGATATAGATTTGATTGCATGATGATCAGTTATTGAGTTTTCATTGATGTCAAATATTGACTTAATGTTTCTAGTATATTTCTAAGTATAAGTATAATGATCAAGGTTTTGTAGTAAGTTTTAGTTGTAGTGACTCTTATGAGAGACTTGGGGATGTCTCTAAATGTTAAATGCATGACCACTACTATTGATGAAGACCGGTAAGGAAGTTATGATTCGTGAAGGTAGGCATAGCAATTTCTAGAACAATTAGTGATAGGTGATAGGTGATTTGATTGGTTTGTCAAATCTTTATTGTTTCATGTGATGCAGTTATAGGATATGGTAGAAAACACTGTTTAGAAGATATGGTTGAAATCACAACTCATTGGAGTGACTAGTGAGAAGAGTCACAATTGTAAATAGGTTGAAGTGTTTATGATCTTGAGTGATAGTTGATGAATCTTTGATCGGTGATCGATATAGAGGTTGCAATGAATTCACTTGAGTCAGTCATGATCTGGTGACATGTCTTAAAGATTAGAGATGATGATCTACCATCACATTTTGTGATGCTAGCACGTGAAGAAGATTCTAGAGGAATCTTGTGTTTGGTCAAAATGTGTTTGACTCATTGACACAAAATTCTATGTAAATCATTATATTGGTTGATGTAGTATAGGAAAATTGTTTTATACATCAAGATGTGTTTATTGATGTGTTAGATTCAAGCGGGAAGTTTGAAAGTTAAAGTGTAATCCATTTAGGGCTAGCTTAAGGCAATGGAAAACTCAAGGGCTTGATGAATAATATATAAAGGATGAAGTTGAAAGTTTTTAGTGTTGTTCATGTGTTGGATAAGTGTGGTTGTGAAGAAATATTTGTGATCAAGCCAATGTAGAGTTAAGTGTGTTGAGAAGATATTTTGTGCTTCAGTGGATCTGTTCAAGAAGAGGTGGTTCTATTAAATAGATCATTCTCTTTGTTACTCCCTAACAGTTACAATAGCTCAAATCCCTTAATCAGGTGGATCCTAGCAGGTCCCTACTGTAAAAACTCTAACAAGGGGGCACATTAGCTTGTGTTTGATGTCAAATATTGACTTAATGTTGCTAGTATATTGCTAAGTATAAGTATAATGATCAAGGTGTTGCAGTAAGTTTTAGTTGTAGTGATTTTTATGAGAGACTTGGGGATGTCTCTAAATGTTAAATGCATGACCACTACTATTGATGAAGACCAGTAAGGAAGTTATGATCTGTGAAGGTGGGCATAGTAATTTCTAGAACAATTAGTGATAGGTGATAGGAAATTTGATTGGTTTGTCAAATCTTTATTGTTTCATGTGACGCGGTTACAGGATATGGTAGAAAGAATTTTTTAGAAGCTATGGTTGAAATCAAAACTCATTGGAATGACCAGTGAGAAGAGTCACAATTGTTAACAGGTTGAAGTGGTTATGTTCTTGAGCGACAGTTGATGAATCTTTGATCAGTGATCTATATAGAGGTTGCGGTGAATTCACTTGAGTCAGTCATGATCTAGTGACATGTATTAAAGATTAGAGATGATGATCTAGCATCACATTGTGCAATGCTAGTATGTGAAGAAGATTCTAGAGGAATCTTGTGTTTGGTCAAAATGTGTTTGACTCATTGACACAAAATTCTATGTAGATCATTATATTGGTTGATGCAGTATAGGAAAATTGTTTTATACATCAAGATGTGTGTATTGATGTGTTAGATTCAAGAGGGAAGTTTGAAAGTTAAAGTGTAATCCATTTAGGGCTAGCTTAAGGCAATGGAAAACTCAAGGGCTTGATGAATAATATATAAAGGATGAAGTTGAAAGTTTTTAGTGTTGATCATGTGTTGGATAAGTGTGGTTGTGAAGAAATAGTTGTGATCAAGCCAATGTAGAGTTAAGTGTGTTGAGAAGATATTTTGTGCTTCAGTGGATCTGATCAAGAAGAGGTGGTTCTAGTATACAAATCATTCTCTTTGTTGCTCCCTAACAGTTACAACAGTTCAAATCCCTTAATCAGGTGGATCCTAGCAGGTCCCTACTGTAAAAACTCTAACAAGGGAGCACATTAGCTTGTGTTTGATGTCAAATATTGACTTAATGTTGCTAGTATATTGCTAAGTATAAGTATAATGATCAAGGTGTTGCAGTAAGTTTTAGTTGTAGTGATTCTTATGAGAGACTTGGGGATGTCTCTAAATGTTAAATGCATGACCACTACTGTTGATGAAGACCGGTAAGGAAGTTATGATCTGTGAAGGCAGGCATAGTAATTTCTAGAATAATTAGTGATAGGCGATAGGCAATTTGATTGGTTTGTCAAATCTTTATTGTTTCATGTGACGCGGTTACATGATATGGTAGAAAACACTGTTTAGAAGCTATGGTTGAAATCATAACTCATTGGAGTGACCAGTGAGAAGAGTCACAATTGTTAACAGGTTGAAGTGTTTATGTTCTTGAGCGACAGTTGATGAATCTTTGATCGGTGATTGATATAGATTTTGCGGTGAATTCACTTGAGTTAGTCATGATCTGGTGACATGTCTTAAAGATTATAGATGATGATCTAGCATCACATTGTGTGATGCTAGAACATGAAGAAGATTCTAGAGGAATCTTGTGTTTGGTCAAAATGTGTTTGACTCATTGACACAAAATTCTATGTAAATCATTATATTGGTTGACACAGTATAGGAAAATTGTTTTATACATCAAGATGTGTGTATTGATGTGTTAGATTCAAGCAGGAAGTTTGAAAGTTAAAGTGTAATCCATTTAGGGCTAGCTTAAGGCAATGGAAAACTCAAGGGCTTGATGAACAATATATAAAGGATGAAATTGAAAGTTTTTAGTGTTGATCATGTGTTGGATAAGTGTGGTTGTGAATAAATAGTTGCGATCAAGATAATGTAGAGTTAAGTGTGTTGAGAAGATATTTTGTGCTTCAGTGGATCTGATCAAGAAGAGGTGGTTCTATTATACAAATCATTCTCTTTGTTTCTCCCTAATAGTTACAATAGTTCAAATCCCTTAATCAGGTGGATCCTAGTAGGTCCCTACTATAAAAAATCTAAAAAGGGGGCACATTAGCTTGTGTTTGAAGTCCTCTAACAAGGCTACTCTTAATAGGGTAAAGGTTCTAACAAGCCTAAGGTAAATCCCTTAACTGGGTAGCACCTAATAGTGATTTTGTAAACTCCTAATAGGGTTAAGTTCCCCACTATGGTTTTTTTCCTATTTGGGTATCCATGAGATAAATCTCTATGTGAATTATTTCATTGTTGTGTGGATGTGTTTATGGTTATATTTTTATTTGCTACTACTAAAGTTAATCTTGTGAAAGTTGTGATAAATTTTTAAATGGTTAAAAGTTAGGATTATGTGGTAGATTACTGATTCACCTACCCTCTCAGCAATGTGATCTCAAATCTAACAAAGCTATTTTGTCAAATTTTTCACACACCTTGCATTTTCTTCATGTCAAATGATTCATATGCCTCAACTATGCCTCCATGTATTACATGAATGTTTACTATGATAGTTTCAATTAAGGCTATTGAGTCAGATTGAATGCCTAATAATTGCCTTCTTCATAAAAGTTTCTATAAAGACTAAAATTCTCTCAATAATGTCACATTAACAAAGAGCTAAAATATCAAAAAGTCACAAAGAAGAGCAGGTCAAAATCATCATAATACTAGTCAAAATATATTTTCCATCCATTCATAATGCTAAGGAAAAATAAATTTACCATCTCATCGATAAGGAATAAAAAAAATACATGTCTAACTATACAACCAAAGGGTGTCAACCATACTATTGAATGCATAGTCTATCTAAATAATATAAAGATAATGATAAGTATCCAATACAACAAACAATGCTGACCTACTTTCTAAGCATTGGTTATATTGTGATGGTGCAACATACATCGAATGAATATACATCAAATACATGATCAAGAATGTCAGTCATAAAAATAATACAAAGGTGCCATCAAATAATTTTCCATCTGCAAATCCCTGTCTCCTAATCCATCAGACGTCAGTCCATCTAAAAATATCAAGATGGGAGTGTGGCTCAGACACTTTTTCTGCCCAACCATGGACTGGTTAGCTCACTCGGGGACCATCCTAACATGAGAGTGCACCGACCCTACCCGAGAAGTCTAACAACCTAAAATTGGTAGATCAGATGGATCTGGTGCATCTATGAAACTAACTACTTCACACATATGTCCAAGTAGAACAATTCATAGAAATGACAAAGAGATGAAACAAACCAACATATTTAAGAGAACATATGCACAAATTAGCTTTGGTCGAAGCAATAAAATACCAAGCTTCTACTGGCAGGTAAGATAACAACATTTTACCCTTCCCTGGTTATTCCATATTCAACACCCTCCCATAACAACATCACACAAAATGTAACCATTCTTTCAAGGAGACTATGAAAATAAGATTATTCTTTGGATTCTCGTTTTCTTTCAAGGACCATCAAACTAGTCTACATAACATAAATTGTAAAAGATTATTTTTTCTTTTTATTTAGGAAATAAAAGATTACCAACTCAATTACAACTAGCTGGCAAAACAAAACAAACTCTCACGATAAAACTCTAAGTGATAATTACCCCACATTCGAAGGTAATTTCCTAGAATGTGCTAAGCACGGATACTTCATATTCTATTAATTCACCAATTTAACTCCACTTCCAAATTTTGGTATAAGAAATAATATAGTATCCATTTAGCATACACTTAAAGAAAAAATAATTTGATCTCTCTTATCATTACTTCTATTTCTTAGAAAAGAATAACATATATGATCAATTTACAGACTTTATATCTCAAACAACGAAAAGTAAACAACAGTGTTCTATATTTAATCAAAAGACAACAAGGGTAGCTGGCTCATTATTAACATTTGATGCATTTTTTGAAAAAAATGAAAAGACACTATCTATAAAATGCCAAAATCTATAAATATTGTCGTTGAACCTTCAGGTGGCTGGAATGCACAACTATCACATAAAATGGCATTTTTTGAGTTGTTTCAAAGAGAATAATGATTTAGTTGATTTACAAAGGAATATAAAGACTCCCAAACTGATACACACATAAATAACCTCGTTAACAGTTGAAGGTTTATGCTCTACACCTACCAATCTCTTCTATTTTGCACATAAGAAGCTATTAGTGAAAAAATTATGAAATAAGAATCAGTTCCTATAGCCTCTCAAAACACTACTAACAAAGATTTAGTTTTTATTTACATCACACTTTTCTAGTTCCTTTCTACGATAAAATATATATTAGAAATAAACAAAAAGACAAGGAAAATCTTAACACCAAATCTACTTAAAGTACAAACTAACAAGTCTAAAACATATCGGCATAAGTCGAAATGCATCCGACTGAGTCAACAAAAGCTTAAGTGTACATAAAAGTCTTGAAAAATAGTAGTCTAATAGACGAAGTCGTGACAATTTCTAGATCTCTTTTAATACAGTATTTTGTTGCATGAAGATGCATCTTAAGATTTTCTTTTTTATCACTTCATTTACATAGCATGTATATGTATACCATGGTATTGTAACTATTACTTTTTAATGGAACAAAACAATTCCTATTCACAATTCAAAGCACTCCATGGAGAGGAAGGGTACACTACTTGCATTTGCTAAATCCATTCTGTGTATTTTTGGTAATCATTACATTGGAAAAAAATAACATCTCTTTGAGGAACTTTCTCAAGTGTTTCCTTTTATTCCTATTTTTGCATTCATATCAACGCGGGTAATTATAACTTGCATTAATACTTGATACTACATCAACTTTTTTTGAATTTCATAAATCTTTTATGTCTATAGATTTTGTTCTGTCTACAAAATTGTGTATTTTGTCTACCTTGCCTACACTTCCATTGTAATGTTTTGCATAGAATTTAAAATAGTTCACATGTTTATTGTTTTGTTTTGTTAGTACTTTTGAGTTTGTGAATGTTATTATTTGGAGTTTGTGATTAGTAGTGTTTTTTTTTTTTTTGATCGATAAGGGGCCGAGGCTGAGATATATATTAAAATATTAAAAAATGCAAGTGTTAAAAGTATTAAAGCTCTTCTAGAGAGCACCAGGAAGCTTGAAAGCTTGAGAAGCCATACAAAAAAAAAATCAGCAAAGCTATTTTAGAATCGGAAGAGTCTATGTTTTGAGCTTAGCAAAGTAAAACATACTAAAATGTCAAAAGTAATAAGCTAAAGTAGCTAAGGTAGAAAAAACCATGGTGTGACCTGTTCCTAGCTTAATCTGAAGCCGAGGTAGAGTTCTGATCAGAAGAGCTTCAGGAATCCACATGAGATTCCTCTCCCCTAGATTCTAGAGGAGAATCCTGTTCCATGTTGTCTACATCCTGATCTTGTTGTGCCTCTTCATTCGACTCCTCCTCGGCACCCGCTTCCTCATCATCATTTGAATCCTTATCATCTTGCTCCTCTGAGTCCTCATTATTTTCAGAGTTCTCCTCCTTAGCAGCAGCCTCTGAAGAATCAGGGCTCCCCAAGCCATCAATGTTGAGATCATGTTTGAAATGAAGAACCCAATCAAGATCTTCATCAAGATCATCCCAGTAGGGGAACTCCAAGCCATCATCCATGCCACCAACTACCATGGATGACAAGAAAGAGTACGCGTACTCCATGATATTTTCCTTATAACATCCCATTCGTCAGTAGAGAGGAGTAACGGTGAGGTGAGGAGTGCTGCCATCTACTGAGCTAGCTGATAAGAAATAAATAACAATGTCACTTCATCCCTGCCGAACAATGCAACTTGTCACTAAGACATCCATACTAGTAAAAAGACTCCAAAGTACGTAGCTAACAAATGGGTTGTTGTACTTGATTGAGTCAGGAGGAGGAGTTTTGAAAATCTCATATCTGTTGAGACTAAGATTTCAAAAAATATTTTTTAAATGAGTCCCCTTGGATGCCATGTCAGCCAGCTCGTCTGCCATTGTATTTCATTCTTGAAAAATGTGGTTTAAAGTTATTGAGTCAAATTTGTGGATTGACTGAAGGATGACGTCCAGTAGAGCTTGAAGGCACCAATTTTGAGTTGTTTCTGATCTAGCAGCATTGATCATTAGCATCGAGTCCCCTTCAATTTCCAATTTCCTCACTCCTATTTCATGTGCTAAAGCAAGACCATGAAGAAGGGCCTTAAATTTAGCCATATTGTTAGTGTCTTGCTCCAATGGTTTTGCTAGCTTAGCAATTACCTTGTCCTCTAAGGAATGAATTATGCAGCCTGCCCCCGAAGGACCTAGGTTGCCTTTTGAAGCACCATCAAAATTTAATTTGAACCAGCCCAGAGCAGGGGGCCGCCACATGCAGGATTCTCTCAAAGCTTGATTGATTTTGCATCCTCTGCCTAAGGAGAGGGGGGTCTTGAGACTGAACCAAGACTTGAACATTTGGTCATCCCAACTTGTGTAGAATTTGTGTTGAGCTGAATGGGTTTGAAGGTGGGAGTTCATCACTTCTACTATTCCAGCTTCAATCTTGTTGAGGATAGATGCCAATTCCATGGAATTGTTTTCAAATAATCTTTTGTTCCTCTCCTTCCATAATTCCCATAATAAGATTGATGGGGATAGAATCCAAAGGTTATCGCATAGACTGTTGACATAAAGTTTAGGCCATGATAATAACATTTGTAGCAACTCCTTTGGCATAGCTGACAACTAGCCTAATTTAGAACATAACCAGCTCCAATATTCTGATGCAAAGGAATAGGTTAATAGAAAATGGTTCACATCCTCTTCATTACATTTGCACAAGGGACATCTGGAGGGACCATGGTATCCCATTTTAAAAAAATTATCTACTGTCATAATTCTACCCTGAGAAGCAACCCAAGTGAAGAGGCTTGCTTTCGGAAGACAAGCACTGTGCTAGCATAACTGCAAGGGAATTTCTTGTTTATTAGATTTGGAGCCTTCTAATAGGATATTGTATCCATCCTTGACATTATAGGTCCCTGACTTAGCACCATTCTAGATGATTTCATCAAAGCCTTGTTTGATAAAAAATGTTCTATCCTTAATCACCTTTTGTAGTTTTGTCAATTCTGTCAAATCTGGATTTAGAGTTGAAAAATCCTTCCATTTCCATGAACCATCCACTAGAAAGGAGGGAGAGGGAATAATATAGTCTCTAAGATATGGTCCCCAGGCTACAAGACAAGTCTGACTTATCTCATTTTGGCCTATCAAAGAATTAATACTGGGAAGTCCTCCCTAGGAATCCTCCCAAAATCTAGCTGTGTTGCCATCTTTAATATTCCAAGTGATGTTGTTATCAATCACATGCCTAGATTTCATTATGAAGTTCCAAATCCTAGAGCCTCTTGGAAGAGCTTGCAGGTGGAACATTTCTATTTCTGAATGATTCCCAAGATATTTTCCTTTTAGGATTCTGACCTACTTTAAATTTTGGTTTTTCGTAATCTTCCAATAGAGCTTTGCCCCAAGGGCTTGGTTTTGCCAAAGTTGGTTCTTTATGCCTGTTCCTCCAATTGTTTGTGATTTGCAAATCTTGTCCCAAGAGATAAGTGCAAATTTCTTATTGGTGTCAGTCCCTTGCCAAAAAAATTTCCTTAGTCTCTTAACCATGTCCATGTATCCAGTTGAAGACAAAGAAAGACAAGACATTAAATAAATGGGAATTGCTGACAATGTTGCTTTGATCATTACTAATCTTCTTGCCCAGGAGAGCCATTTGGATTTCCAAGACTCCATTTTTCTATCAAGTCTTTCATTGATAGATTTCCATAATTGTGAGGATCTCAAGGATTTTTCTATGGGGATGCCCAAGTAAGAGCAGGGAAGAGATCCTGGTTTGAAATCCAAAAATTTTGCAATCTACTGCTATTGTTTCTTCTTTGTGTGAAAAAAGAATATGACTGATTTTTCTTTGTTTTCTCTTTGAACCGAAGCATTGGCATACTTTTCTAATAATAGATTGATCTATTTTGCCTCCTGAATACATCCCTTTCCCAGTAGGAGAGTGTCATGTGCAAATTGCTGATGAGTTACTACTAAGACAGAGGAAGTGATTTGTACACCCTTGAGAAGGTCTTGTTCTTGTAATTTGATCAAACCCCTTCCTAGAGCTTTTTCCATTATGATGAATAGGAAGGGAGACAAGGGATCTCCTTGTCCAATTCCTTTGGAACTTTCAAAAAACTCCTCAGGGGAACCATTCACTAAAATAGAGAATTTAGGAGTGGATATACAATAAAAAATCAAATTGATCCAAGCCTTAGCAAAGCCAAATCTTTCCATACATTTGGATAGGAATCTCCAATCTACTTTGTCATAGGCTTTTTTTATATCTAATTTAATTAACATGCTAGGCTGTTTATTATGCTGAATGGAATGAATTTCTTCTTGAGCTATAATGACCCCATAAAAAATGGATCTACCTGGGACAAAGCCAGTCTGCTCTTCCCCAATGATTTTAGGAAGGATGGTCTTCATTCTATTCGCTAAGGCTTTAGAAAGGATCTTATATATTGCATTGCATAAAGAAATAGGTCTAAATTCATCCATACAAGAAGCCTTTTCTTTCTTAGGAATTAAAGCAATGAAAATGTTATTAATCTATGTTACAAATCTACCTGATCTTCTAGCTGACTCTAGAGCTTCTGTAAGGTCTTTGCCTATGATGTCCCAGCAATGAAGGAAGAAACTCGGTGGAAAGCCATCCAAGCTTGGTGCTTTATCCAGGGCCATTTGTTCTATGGTGCTATGGATTTCATCTTTTTAAAATGCTACTGAAAGCCTTTGATTTTCTGCTTCAGAGATCATCAAAGGGGTATTGTCCAATAAATCCTGTTGGCATTTGAGCTGGGAGCTGTTTGAATTGTTCAATAATTTTGAGTAAAAATTGACAATTTCCTTTTGAATTTTTTGAGGCTCTTCTAAGATGGAACCAGACGAATCTTCAATTTCCATGATCTTGTTCACATTTCTGCGATTTTTAGTGCTGGTGTGGAAGAATTTTGTGTTCTTGTCACCTTCTGCCAGCCAACATTCTCTTGATTTTTTCCGCCAAAAAATTTCCTCTTTTGAGAGAATGTCTTCCAATTCTCCGAGCAATACTTTCTCCTGTGATTGTTAATGTCCTTTTAATTAGTGTTTTTGTTAATCACTATTTTGTTACGTGTCTTGTCGATTAGTGTTTTGTTAGTATTTAGATTTTTGTTAAGTTAGTATTTTATTTTTCTGGTTGTTAGTATTTGGATTTTGTTTAATTAGTTTTTTTTTGTTTTGTCTTTGTTAATTAAAGATAGTGTCTTTCTTAGTTTTTTTTATTTGGTTGGTTTGTTAGTTTTTGTCTTTTGAGGGTAATTGATTGATCAATTCTTTTTATTGGTTAGTGTAGTTAGTTTTATTGTATTTTTTTTTGTTGTGAGTGGTATTTTCAATTTTTTTATTTTATTTTGGGACTAATTCTTATCAACTTGTTCAATTTATCTTTGTATGTCCAATACTATGTTATGCAACTAGTAATGATGTTTGATGCAGGATGCATATCAAAGAATTGCGATTTTGAAATTTGATTGTCTTATTTTATATCTTAGATCACATTTTATTTGATGCTTAAAATGAGTCATCTATTGTGTTTGATGTGCTTGCATACTGTAGGGTGGACCAAGTGTTACACTAAGTATCATCTTCCCTTACTTTTGGGATCCTAGGTGTAACAGAAAGTTGATTAACAATGCTTGACCTTTTTTTTTAATAAAAGAACCTATCTTGTGGGAAAAATTACTCACCCAAGGGAATGCTTTGAGTGGTATTTTGTTTTAGTCTGATATATAAATAATCATGTGGTCTTGATGAAACTCAAAAGAACTTGGTGCTTATGTATGATGCATGCATAGAAAATCTTGTTCTAAGGGCTAGGATATCACTTAAATGTGCTAGCCACTATTTGTATAGACACTAGAATACCCCAAAAGTTCTCGTACTAGACACCCTATTTATAAGCCCACCTTATTTCTGACCAAACATTGTAATACATTTTAGTGTAAGGTTGGGGAAGAATTTACCTCTAAGATACTCACCATGACACTCCTTTGAGTAGAGACAAAAATCCTTGGTTATGTATAGGCTTTTTATAGATTTTCAGGGGGAGGGGAGAGATCCCCTACCTATTAACTATTGAAAAGCCAAAAAAGTGGGTGCACCCATTTTAGGTGTGACAAGGCTGCTTGAGGCGATGAATATTCCATGTTTTGGGATGTGGTATCGTAGTGAAGCCATTTTCGCAGGCTATAAAGTATTTTCAAGTATTTTTTATTGTGTTATACTAGTGAAAATTTAGGCTTTAAGGAGCATTTGAACATACACATTTGTTCTTATATTTCTCATCAAACAAACATTGTGTCTTTGTGTTTGAAGTGTATTCTTGTCACATTTGATCATTCAAAATAAGACAAACTTAAGGGTAAATTTGAGATCACATTTAAAAAAAAGTCAAACATCACTAGAAATTCCAAATTCCAAATGAATTCAACAAGAGTTAAAACCTCCAACAAATAAAAAGAGAAAAATAATCATTGAGATCTTGCAAGAAGAAGGCTTTTCATTTAGGGATTTGATCTATCATGACATTCCTCCATTAGTATCATCATACATTATCCTTCATTTATAGGATACCATACCATATCATACATATTTTAGTCTCATGTTTATCCTTAGGTTACCCATGGTCTAGATAACACTATTGGCTATCATTATTATCCCTTAATCACTTGAGGTGCATCATCCTTTTTTTTTTTTTTTGATCGGTAAAAGGCCGAAGCCCTGGACATTTTTATTAATATAAATAATTATATTACAATGTGACCCCGCTCACTATAGGCGCTGGTAGGAAAGAGCAGGGCTGAGAAAACCTCCAGCCTTGCCCGGGACCCTAGGTCCTGACCTTATACAAAAATTTACATGGGCATACCCACGACTCTACAATTGTCAAGATTTGTTAAAATACATATTTTCCATAGGCATACCCACCACTTGATACCTATTGAGATTTGTACATAATTTACGTAGGCATACCCACGTCCCGAAAAAAACTCTAGATTGCTTTTTTTAAAATCATGAATTATACATAGAATGGTGATTAGACAAGGATTACATCATTTGTAAAATTGAAGCAGAGTTTTTGATCCTCCTACTATGTCAAGTATATGTGTTGAACATCCGAATGATAATCCTTCCTGAAAAAAAGACAAAATTCCTCTGAGACCAAGGTTAACCTGCATCAAGATAAAAAATTCTACATCTCTGCTACATAACCTATCTAAGAATATTTGATATTGACTATGAAGCCTGTAGTTAAATACTTTTATTATTGACAATATAATACTAGAAACAAATACTCTTGTGATTAAAAAATCCTTACCGCTAAAGATTAACAATTCCTGCCATGAAAGTCTTAACATTTTAGGCATATTTACATCAAAACTAAATATACTCCTCAGTACTATACTAGTGCTCTAACTAATTTCAAGTCATACCTGGCTAAGTATCAGAAAGAAGATAATAGCAGAGTTCATTATGGGCCTCTAATAATTACATCATTCAGAAAAAGCTGCAAAGATTTCCAAGCTCCTCAAATTGTAAGGCAAAAGATAATTAGTTTGAACATATGGTTATATATATATGTAGATTATATATATATATATAACCATGTGTTCATACCCTCCCCGGATCTGTGAGATCTTCCGAGGCTGATCCAATATATAAATATATATTTGCATAGCTCTATATATTAATATATGTATACTGTCATCAGTATACCTATATTTATGATCCTTATATATAAAAGTAACAGGAAAGAGAAGAACGTCCAGTACCTTAAGCCAAACATACTTTGAAGCCATTTTGAAATATCTAGAATTTATATATAAATATATATATACAAACACCCGTATATATATATTTATATATACCATAAACAACTTTGACACTTGGCCAACTTCTTCCAGTAGCTCGAAGATTGCTCTGTTTGCATACTCTTCACTTTGTCTTCATGCTAAGTTGAAGTATATAAAACATGTCATTTGATTTACAATAATCATCCATATGCTCATCATCTTAATAGAAATCAATCCATTTTTCAGCCATTATAACTCATCACTGAGTCATTCATAACTTCACAACAATGTCTCTCAATCCCCTTATAATTTGGTACAGACTCCTTGTCATTCATTATCTTCTCTCATATGCCCAGTTTATGTCGTCACATGATCGCATGATATTGTTTTAATTCTTGCGATCATGTGACATATGCAATGATACATCTGAGAGGATGCTATATTTGAGTTTGGCATTCGTTGAAAAATTCTTAGATTTGAACTTATGCCATTGATCTGGTAGCTTTTGAAACGAACGGCCATGATTATATCATCTCTGATAGTTCCTTTAAGACTTAGGTCCCACAAGCTACGTGTCAACATCCCGCTTAGTCACAAAGCATCTTCCTTCCCATAGCGACTAAGTGACTACCGTTGATTTGATATCACATACAAACTCTTTCGGCCCCACCTGGACACGGGGAAGGATCCTGCTTAGTCGCAAAGAAACTTCCACACCATAGCGACTAAGTGACTACCGTTGATTTGATATCACATACAAAATCTTTCAGCCCCACCTGGACACATGGAAGGATCCCGCTTAGTCGCAAAGCATCTACCACACCATAGCAACTAAGCGACTACCGTTGATTTAGTATCTACAACTCTTTTGGTCCCACGGCTACGTGTCAATATCCCGCTAAGCATCTTTCTTTCCATAATGGCAAAGTGGGAGCCGTCAATCAAGAATCTTATGCAACCTCCTACCAGACAACTTTTCTTGGCCCCACCTTTACATGTGGAAAGATCTCACAAGTTTGCAAAAGTATTTGACAGGGATCGTGATTATGCAAGGGTCATTGGATCCTTTTCTTTGTTCCACCATAGGTAAGTCTATTGACTCAGGTCCCACCTGGTCCTCCATTGTCACATGATCGCAAGAGTGTTATTTTATTCAGGCGATCATGCGACCGCTTTATCATTGGCGCATGAAATAATATTTAATACTATCCTCATCGGGCTCAGACTTATAACTTTTTATTATCACATTTGTGCTGTTAGCATACGTGGGTCCCAGTAGAGTGCATTCTCCTATCTGAACTCCATTGTCGCATGATCGTAAGGCATTATTTTATTCCATGCAATCATGCAACTACTCTATGATTGGTGCACGTGGATTCCCAGCCTAGCTCATTTCAACATCAAATCGTACACCATTTTCACTGTTAGGATCATGGAGACTTAAGGAATCAATTAATACATTCATTTCATGGAGAACATCAGTTTCTACTATTACTTGAAAATACATTAGATCGATGAGTGTTCAGCTTTGCAACGTCAGTAGTTTGAACTTATTATTAAGTCCTTCATAACAGCATAACACTATTCTTAGATCCCAGGAGATTCCATAAAAACATATGTCCCTATCTCTTGATACTACATTCTTAATTAAGGAAAAGATTCAATTACAAGTTGCCCATTAAAGCAAGTAATAACTTTATTTGTTGCTCAATACATCCCTAGTTCTTATCATACATGTATCCTGTGCTGAATGTTTCAACTTAATTTTAAATTTCCTAGCTGTTCCTCTTTTAGATTGTTTTCTGGAGGTGATCAAATGTATATAAATATAGATATACTATTATCAACATATGTATATTTATATATATTAAACTATAAAAGGTAATAGGATTGAAGACTTCCTGATTTTGATCTTGCAAATCATTATATCTTAGCTTTAGGCATCAGTATATATATCTATATATACTATTACTAGTATATATATATCTATATACCTAATATAAACTCTGGCTTTAGGATCCTTTAACTTAATATAGGAATACCAATTGTGACTATGTTCCGTACTGTGTTCTCAAATGCATTAACTGTGCCTCATCTTCTATAACACGAAATGCTTCCCTGAGTAAAAACAATGCTTAGAAGACCTTGCTAGCTTAAAGTAAGATAAGATGGTATATACATACATTTATATATACATATATATAATGTGCATATATATAAGCGTATGTACATACCATTATCCTGTCTGAGGACATCATTAATATAGCACTTAGCAAGGTTTGTTAAGAAGAATATGAATATATGTATATACCTATACATATATTCATATACTCTTACCCATGTCTAGCTGTGTAGCAAAATAGTAAAAGTATCCATTGACCCCCTTCCCAGGGGCATCGCCTCAGGGATTTTATTAACTCCTTACAGTAACATAATTAACATGACTTAGTCCATATAATGATAACAAATTAGCTATGAATACCTTCATGTCAAAGGGAATCCGATCATGATTATCAATTCCAAGTATTTGTTCTAAGAGTGTATAATAATGTCAACCATGTATTATGGAGATACCCTTTAATCTACTGTTGTGAAAGTACTGTTGCCCAAAATTTCCTTATCATTCCCTTTATGGCCACATCCTGTTTGTTCCAAGAAATGCTTCAAGTGTCAAAGCCCACTATTTTTTCTGCCTTTTGGACTGAAAACCCAGTGTGTTTTCGACCTTCTCTCTGAAGGCTCAGGATGTTTTTGACTTTTGGTCCAAAAATTCTCTATGTTTTTGACCTCCAGTTAGATAACCTACTATGTTTTTGACCTTTAAGTGCGCAACTCTGACCAGGCGGGTCACAGATCCTCATAGCCGTGCAAGTGCAGTGGAGATCTGACGGCTGTCGCATAATCTCATGGAATCTTTTGAGCCTATGAGATCATGAGACAATGGTCAGATTAGAATCTCAGTGGGTCCACACTTTTTGAGTAAGGTGGCATATTTCCTAAGTGCGCTATCATGACTAGGTGGGTCCCAGTTGCTAACGTCACCGCGGGGCCAGTCAGTAGTCAAGCAAACAGCAAGCTGCCAGCGGTCAGTGGTTAACATCTTACGGTTGGTCACATGATCGCATGGGATCTTCCAAGCCCATGCAACCATGCGAAAAACCATCATTGGTCATAGTAAAGGCATTTCACAATGGTTTCGGTGGTGCGGTTACATGCTTGTCGCATGATCGCATGCGGCTTCTCAAGCGCATGCGACCATGCGACAAGCCTTTAGCGGTTAGCAGGGACTATGACTCTGGTGGTGGGTCCATGGACAGTAATGTATCCATTTGGACTGAGGTAAATGCATAAGATTCAACATTTGATTCCACCTTTCTGGATAAATGCAACCTTTGAGAGCCATTAGACTGAGGTAAAGAAGTGGAGATCTGACGGCTGTCACATAATCTCATGGAATCTTTTGAGCCCATGAGATCATGCGACAATGGTCAGATTAGAATCTCAGTGGGTCTGCATTTTTTGAGTGAGGTGGCATAATTCCTAAGCGCACTATAGCGACCAGGTGGGTCCCAGTTTCTAACTTCACCGCGGGGCCAGTTAGCAGTCAAGAAAACAACAAGCCGCCAGTGATCAGTGGTTAACATCTTACAGTTGGTCACATGATCACATGGGCTCTTCCAAGCCCATGTGACCATGTGACAAACCGTCAGTGGTCATAGTTAAGGCAATTCACAATGGTTTCTGTGATTTGATTTCATGCTTGTCGCATGATCGCATGCAGCTTCCCAAGCCCATGCGACCATGCGACAAGCCTCTAGCAGTCAGCAGGGACTTTGACTCCAGCAGTGGGTCCATGGATGGTGATGTATCCATTTTGCCAGAGGTGTTGAAAGTTCTAGCGGGCCCGGGTGGCTATGTGGCAGCAGGGTGAGATCTCAAAGGCTTGTCGCATGATCGCATGAAGCCTTTTGGGCTCATGCGATCATGAAACTGTTGACTTTTTCAAATGCAGTACGGCCTATTTTTCATGACTTCCGAGTAGGGTATTGTAAGGTTATGGTCTACACAGTAAACCATCTTTTCCATCCCTTCTAAGTGCTATCATTGGCAAAATCCTACTAATGATGATAATGATAACTTCCCCAAGCAAACATACAAGTAATGCACTAAGCTTCTAGCTTCGACTATTATTCCATAAGTAATCACTAGTTGAAATGATAACAAGGTGAAAAAGGATTAAATTCTGATTCCCTGCCGGTTCATGATGAGCTCATGAGTATAAGAGATGATGATCCAAATTTATGCCTTGCTAGTAGTTTCACCATGGAACGGGAAAATTGGGTGCATTTAATTATGATTTTATTTGCAAGTGCTCTACTATTTATTATGCTACCTGTAAGAAAGGCTCTGCAAACACTCAATACCTGATGCACACCTCTGAATAAAAAGGCATACTATGTACAGAATATAAACCAAGATTGTAGGTACCTACATGTTAAAGTATTATTCGTTCGTGTTTAATAAATGACGAGACAATCATGATATGCATATAAATATAGATATATTTATATATATATATATATACTATATAATATAATTGAAAAGTAAGTATATATTAATATGCACATGTGTGAACTTATATATATATATATATATATATATATATTATACAAAGTATGAATAAACTATTGGTTAAGATATGTTAACTAATAGTTATGTAATGAAGTGACATGACCATAAGTATATACGGTCATGTCTATTCATTACATGACTATTAAAATATATATACATATACCCTATTGTTATTGTAGAATCAATCAATAACGAAGGCAATTGTATTCTACAATCACAACGGTAATCTATTTTCAGTACAGCCTCATATATATTCTCTATAGGATGATCTTAATTTTACAACATGGTATCAGAGCCTAACCTATAAGAGAAATTATATTCGAGCAAAGTATTGCAGAGAGAAGACAACACATCAAAACAAGAGGATACTAGTCGTGGAAGAAGAGGAATCTGTCAGTTTCAATTAAGGGGAAATTGGACAGCAAATAACAGAGAGGATAGACCAGCCAAGAGAAAAGGAAGCTAGTAACATTCTCAATCGGGCCCATTGATAGATGAGCATAATAAATGGAAGGAGACGAATTGAATATCAAATGGCTAGCTAATATGGCTAATGTCTCCATTAATTTAGGAAGTTGATGCAAAAAGACACACAAGCAACCAGTTGACACTAAGGATGTGTTTTCTGTGTAAAGGAGATCAAAGCGGAAGTTAACCTCCATTCTAGCCACCTATTTTCCATATGAATAGAATTTGAATGCATGGTGCTAGAGATGGGAGCCTTCCCAAGAGCTTGAGACTCCATATTAATGGTTGTGGGAACTATAAATATTGTGCAGAGGCATGAAGATGGAGTCTGAATCGTATTTGCATATTTCAGATATTGGTTATTGTTTCTGAGTGCTTGAAATACACTTTTAGTATGCTAAGGAGTTAGGTAGTTGCGAGATGTATTTGTATGCTGTCGTTGCAAAGCTGGGCCTGGGTGTGTGAGTTAGATATTGCCAAACATTTCAGAATCGATACAAACCTTGGTAGGGTGTATCTTCCCTATCTCCTTACAGTTGAAGATCAAACTGGTCGTATCCTTGATCATGGAGTTTCTAAGTGCCCAAGATAGTGTATGCTGGAATATATTTGTTAAAGAATAAAAAAATCTTTGACCTATGCAATATCAAATTGAGGGTTCAATTGGAAATGCCTCACGCACCAAATGAACTAGAATATGGATAAGATAATCTGGCTTAATCTCTAATGAGATAGTAGAGCAAAGTGGAATCATCGTTGAGGGCAGGTTGGTTTTATCTCTTCATATATATTTAACTGTTATCTTTCCGGTTGATTCAGAAGTTTACAAGGATTTATCTTGTTAAGATTTTTAGTAACAGAGTTCTGCATCATCCACAATTTAAAGAGAACGATGGTGAAATTTCAAGCACGCTCAGGATGGCTATCAAGCTGAAAATACAAAGAAAATCAAAATTGTGTACAAACTAGAGCACGCAATTATTTTGCAAGCAGTTATTATGTTGATTTCAAAAATTGTTGCAGGTGGTTGGAGATATGCAGCAGAATCTCTACCTAGCAATTGTGTGCAAATTAGGGGAAGCAATTGTTTCGCATATAGTTATCATGTTGATTATAAAAAATTGTTGCAGGCAGTTGGAGACATGCAGCACAATCTCTGCCAGACAACTTTTTTTAGATCTTCCATATTAATGATTAGATAGCGGTCATATGCTGTTTCAGGCTCTCTTTCTTCAAGAATGGGACTGTCAATCAATGTAAAATACATCAAATCCAAGACAGAAATAACATTACTCTATAAAACTCTAAATGTTGAAATGTGAAGGCTATGGCCTGTCCCAGAGGATCATAGTAGCAACGCCGCTTTACCCAGGGCCATAGAATATAACCTTCTACCACTTGGAGGCACTTTTCTCTCTTAAATGTAAGAAAAGATAAACGCCATCAACAAGTAGATATTTGATGTGTAATGTTCACGATGGAATTTATGACACATTTATCAATTGCTCCAAGCCGTGAGGACAAAAGAGCTCCCGTCACATTCCTTTCATTACCAGACATTCTTGAACCACAAAGCCTTAATAACTCTAGCATACGACTTGTAGAAATTTAAAAGATGAAATTAGGGTTTTACAGGTAGGGTTGCATGCAAATTGTTTGACTAAATGCCTGTCGAAAAGAATGCATATTTTCTTGAAAAACTACTAAGGACATTACAAATAGAAAATAACTAATAAGTCCTTGTTCTTTTAAAGAATACCCCTAAACCATGCTACTCCTAAGTCTATCTCAAGTACTACTAATGAAGAAAATCATAATCAAGTCCCACCATCTAGTCAAACAAATTAGAAATGAAGAGATTGATAAAAACTAAACTGTGAGATTATCTGAAATTCAAAATTCAGTCTGCCAAGAAATAAAACTTCATGGATGAAACTGAGACTTAAAATAAAATAAAAAAGCATTTCAGTACTTGATCTCTGTCACAAAAATTGAGGGTGACATGAGTGTGATATTATTAAGGGGACACGTACATCAGAAACACTAAACAAAAAAAAAAAAAACAAGTTTGTGGCCACCAAAGGAGGTTCTTGTTTTTACCATTTACGTTTATATTAAGATGCCAAATAGTTAAAGAAGGATGGAGACATGTTACAGGCAACAGGGTAGAAAATAAACTTAAGTCTGTCACCTAAACTGAGGACATGATGTGCTATTTAAGAAGATAAATTATCAGATATAATTAAAAATTTAAAACATGTAGTTGTTGAAGAGGAAAATTCAGATCCTTGAAAAATAAGCTCGTATTTGAGAGGTACAAATCATTTTAATCTTTGATATGCCACTGGATATCCTGAGAGTTAAAGAATGGCTATTCATGAAAATTAACATAAGGATTGGAATGAAACCAATATGTTATGAAGAAGGACAATGAGTACGAGTATCGTATTAATGGGCTCACCTTACGAAAGGAAATACTTGAAAATATTTGAAATTTAAGATAAGTATTCCATGCTTTATTAATGCATATGAATTTTCAATTTATAATTCATTAAATAATAAATCTCGTATGCTTCTATCATTTGTATTCTTGTACGAGATAGTTTATCTTTATAAACTATTTGTAATCTATCTCTAACATACTTTCAGGATAAAAGCATATGAAATTCAGATTCAGAGAAAGTCTGACATTTTCAAGAGGTCAAGAAGTTGATTAACTTGAGCTTCAAAGGGAGCATATGATTTAGTTAACTTGTGACAATCTAAATCATATTGATTGAGAGGGAGTTCACTATTGAAGGTAAAACAATTATGAGATTATAGTAGTGGAAACTAGTGGACAGAATCACAGATGAGATTCACATGGATAGAATCTCTGCTTGAAGTAATTCATACATCTTGAGACTACAGTTCATTAAGATGAACATCATACTAGAGGTCCTTATTATCTTCCCTCAAGTCCAAGAGGGAGTGTTAATGTTATGGCCTTGAAAAAGATCAAAATGCATCCTATGCTAATCCGCAGCCTTATGGAAACCTAGTATGAGATATCGATTCTCTCAGGAAGAAAAGTATGAAGTCACATCCTGTAGTGACATTGAGCTGAGTATATAAAAAGGATATGCCTCCATGATAGAAGAAGAAAAAGGATATGCATCAGTGGATATGCGAGGATCTTGATTTAGAGGGAGTAGACCATGTTTTGTTGGCTCTCTAGTGATCGAGAAACTGTAGCAGAGAATTATAATGAATTACCATGTGAGAAGGCTATGCTTCCATGTCATAGGGAGAAGCTAGAAGATCAAACTAAGATGGCATCATAGGATCGTGGTCATATTAATTCAGAGGAAGTATACCATGTGAAGATGGTTTCTCACCAAGCCCCTTGCTAGGAAGAAGATTGTGTACTTCAGATAACCTTGGTATGTTGAGAACTAAAGCCTTAAAGAAGTTCTCAGAATCCATGATCCATCATTTTGTATCTTAATATGATTCTTGTCTGTGATAGACAAGTCTAAGGTGGAAGCCTTGGTTTTAACTCTCTGAGGAGAGTCAAGATGGATATCATATGTGTGACTTTATAGGTCCACTCATCCTGTGTTCATATTTAGAAGATGATGATTTTCTGAACATGAATACTTGTACTTAACATGAAAGGTGATGATCTTTCATGTGTGTTGGGTTACTATTTCAAGGTGATGATCTTGACAATAGTTAACCAGGCTTCAAGATCGACTCCCGAAAGGGTTTGTCTCGGATAGGACCGGACATCTTGTCGCTTATGTTATTACTTGGTGTGTAATAATTGTTAAGATCGACTCCCGAAAGGGTTTGTCCTGGATAGGACCAGACATCTTAACGCTGAGATTATTACTGTGTAATAACTTGTCAAGATCGACTCCCGAAAGGGTTTGTTCCAGATGTGCCGGATATCTTGATGTCTATCATGATCGACTCCTAAAAGGGTCTGTCCCAGATGTGCTGGATATCATGATATGAAAAGATTCTACAAATTCTATTAAACTCTCTCTCAAGAGGGAGTGTTAAAGTATTGTTCGTTTGTGTTTAATAAATGATGAGACAATCATGATATACATATAAATATAGATATATTTATATATATATATACTATATAATATAATTGAAAAGTAAGTATATATTAATATGCACATGTGTGAACTTATATATATATATATATATATATATATATATATATATATATATATATATATATATATATATTATACAAAGTATGAATAAACTATTGGTTAAGATATGTTAACTAATAGTTATGTAATGAAGTGACATGACCATAAGTATATACGGTCATGTCTATTCATTACATGACTATTAAAATATATATACATATACCCTATTGTTATTTTAGAATCAATCAATAACGAAGGCAATTGTATTCTACAATCACAACGGTAATCTATTTTCAGTACAGCCTCATATATATTCTCTATAGGATGATCTTAATTTTACAACATGGTATCAGAGCCTAACCTATAAGAGAAATTATATTCGAGAAAAGTATTGCAGAGAGAAGACAACACATCAAAACAAGAGGATACTAGTCGTGGAAGAAGAGGAATCTGTCAGTTTCAATTAAGGGGAAATTGGACAGCAAATAACAGAGAGGATAGACCAGCCAAGAGAAAAGGAAGCTAGTAACATTCTCAATCGGGCCCATTGATAGATGAGCATAATAAATGGAAGGAGATGAATTGAATATCAAATGGCTAGCTAATATGGCTAATGTCTCCATTAATTCAGGAAGTTGATGCAAAAAGACACACAAGCAACCAGTTGACACTAAGGATGTGTTTTCTGTGTAAAGGAGATCAAAGCAGAAGTTAACCTCCATTCTAGCCGCCTATTTTCCATATGAATAGAATTTGGCCAGAGGTGTTGAAAGTTCTAGCGGGCCCGGGTGGCTATGTGGCAGCAGGGTGAGATCTCAAAGGCTTGTCGCATGATCGCATGAAGCCTTTTGGGCTCATGTGATCATGAAACTGTTGACTTTTTCAAATGCAGTACGGCCTATTTTTCATGACTTTCGAGTAGGGTATTGTAAGGTTATGGTCTACACAGTAAACCATCTTTTCCATCCCTTCTAAGTGCTATCATTGGCAGAATCCTACTAATGATGATAATGATAACTTCCCCAAGCAAACATACAAGTAATGCACTAAGCTTCTAGCTTCGACTATTATTCCATAAGTAATCACTAGTTGAAATGATAACAAGGTGAAAAAGGATTAAATTATGATTCCCTGTCGGTTCATGATGAGCTCACGAGTATAAGAGATGATGATCCAAATTTATGCCTTGCTAGTAGTTTCACCATGGAACGGGAAAATTGGGTGCATTTAATTATGATTTTATTTGCAAGTGCTCTACTATTTATTATGCTACCTGTAAGAAAGGCTCTGCAAACACTCAATACCTGATGCACACCTCTGAATAAAAAGGCATACTATGTATAGAATATAAACCAAGATTGTAGGTACCTACATCCCTTACTCTAATACCCTAGCCCATCCCTATCCTCCTATCTTAGCTGAGTTTATAGGTAATAATTTTTAGTTGCTTGGGGATCTTCAAGCAAGCCTGCTAATATTAGTATCTACCTATAGCCAAATTTAATGTCTTTGGGCTAAATGACCTCCTATAATTTGTACTAATCCCCCTATAACTACTACAAACCTATTGTTTAGTAGAAATTCATATTAAGTGGAATGTTATTGCATCTGTGTTAAAACCAAAAAGTTTGTTAGAATATAAGCCTATGTAGATTATTAGATATACTGATCCATAATTGTAACTCCGTTGGCTCCTAGATTGGCTAGCTTATCTGCCTCTGTATTACCCTCTCTATATGTGTGTCTTATTTCATACTTCGGGATCCCCTCGATAACTTGGTTAATCTCTTCTATTTTCGAGTTAAGGGACCAATTGGGAGTTTTCTTGTTTTGAATGGCATTGATGATAATTTTTGAATCTCCTTCGATAACTACTTTGGATAAGTTGATCTTCCTACACAATTTTAAACCTTCTAAGGCTGCTACGCATTCTGCCATGTTATTCACGGAAGGATTTGTGGGACTAGAGAACTTAGCGATGGCTTCTGACTTCCAATTGTGAATAATCCCCCCAATACCTGCTACCCCAGGGTTACCTCTAGAAGCTCCGTCAAAGTTAAGTTTATACCATCCCTCTCTCAGAGGGATCCATTTGCAAGAAACTTGGTCATCCTTCACTTTGGGTTCCCCTTTTCCATATAGGGGAGGAATATCTAATTTTGGCCATTTTGCTCTGATTTTGTTATCCCAATTCTTGAATGCCTCTTCATAGCTTAGCTTGTTTCTGAGATTACTATTGATATTTTCTACTATTGATGCTTCTATTTTATTTGTGATTGAATTCCATGGTAATTTTTGACCTGTGAAAATCCTCCTATTTCTTTCTTTCCATAATTCCCAAGCAACTATTGTCGGGGAGATGGTCCATATATCCTTATATAGATTATCTTTATAAAGTGATGGCCATGCTTTAAGGTTACTTAATAGATCAACGTGGAGAGCAAACTTCCAGCCTAAACATTGATGAAGCCAATTCCAGTAGTTTTGGGGATATGGGCAATTGAGGAGGATGTGATTAACATCCTCAGATTGACTCTCACACATGGGGCATCTGGACAGCCCTTCAAAACCCAATTTCTTAAATCTGTTTGCTGTCAGAATTTTATTTTGCAAGGCAGCCCATAGAAACATACCCGCTTTTGGGAGGCCAAATTTATTCCAGCAAAGGTTCAGAGGGATATCTATATCGTCCATCTTTTGTTCTCAGATAATGGTATTGTAGCCCTCCTTTACAAAATAATTACCATTCTTTGATCTTGCCCAAATCAGTCTGTCTAATCTATTTTTAAGTACAACTTCTCTCTTTTCCATTATTGACGTAAATTTCTGCTTCTCCTTCCATACAAAGTCAATTTCTTCTAAATTGCTCCATTTATTAGTCTCTTTCTTAGATATATAATCCTTGAGAAAGATGCCTTTGACTCTTTTACATTCTTCCATAAACTCCATGGAAAAACCCAAATTGCTAAGGGGAGTGAGACCTGCCCATGAATCCTCCCAAAAAAGAACTTGATACCCTACACCTACATCCCACGATAAATAGTTATTAATAATTCCTCTGCATTCTTTGATGAAATTCCATATCCTGGATCCTTTGACATGTGTGGAGGACCTTAAGATGTTGATGGGATCCTCATCGAGAATGTATTTCTATAATAATATTGACACCCATTTACATCTAGGTTCCTTATACATTCTCCATATAAGTTTAGCTCCTAGGGCTTGGTTTTGCCATAGAAGGTTTTTAATGCTGAGGCCTCCCTTAGAAATAGGTTTACATAAGGTATCCCATTTTATTAGGGCAAGTTTTTTGTCTTTTGATGGGCCTTGCCAATAAAATTCTCTAAACATTTTATCTAGGTTCTTTTTAATATTTATTGGTAAAGGGAGAATTAACATCTGGTACGTGGGTATGGCCGAAACGACCGACTTGATCATAGTTGTCCTTCCTGCCTTTGTTAGTCATCTTCCTTTCCATGAGCTCTTCTTATTTTGGACTTTGGTAATCACTTGTTGCCAGAGTTTGGAAGATAGGAGACCTTTATCCAGGTCAATGCCCAAATACTTACACAGAAACTTGCCAATTTTATAACCCATCAACTTAAAAATCTCTCTTTCTACTCTTGGTGAGGTATTAATGAAGAAATGTTTTGATTTAGTGGGGTTAACCAGTTGCCCTGAGGCTTTCATGTAAATAGCTAGGATATCTTTAAATGCTTTAGCTTCTTGATAGTTGGCTTGACCAGGTAGAATCGTATCATCTGCAAACTGTTGGTGTGTGATATTTGAAATGTTTTTAGCAACCTGTAGACCTGAGATCTTTCCTTCCAAATGTCTCTTTGTTATAGATCTTCCCAAAGCTTCTGCCATGATTACATATAGAAAGGGGGACATTGGGTCCCCTTGCCTAATGCCTCTTGAGATACTAAAGAAGCCTTTCGGAGTGCCATTAATTAGAACCGATATCTTAGGGGTTGAAATACAATTAAAAATAAGATTGACCCATTGCTTAGAGAAACCAAAAGCTTCCATGCATTTGCAAATAAATCTCCATTCTACTTTGTCATATGCTTTTTGAATGTCTATTTTCATAAACATACTTGGTACCTTTGTCATTTGAGCAATATGGACTAATTCTTGTGCTATAATTATTCCATCCAGGATCGATCTATTTGCTACAAAACCTGTCTGTTCTTCAGAAATTATATTGGGCAACAGTGTTTTAAGTCTATTTTCTAAGCATTTAGAGAGGATCTTGTATATTGTGTTACAGAGGGATATTGGCCTGAAATCCCCAGGATCCACACTTTCATTTTTCTTTGGGATTAAAGCAAAAAAGGTGTTATTGATTTCACTTAGCAGGGACCCCGCATTCCTGGTAGCTTCCACTGCTTGCCATACCTCTTCCCCAATAAAATGCCAACACTTCTGGAAAAAACCTGCTTGAAAACCATTCAGACCTGGCACTTTATTCAGGTGAAGTTGGAATACTACCACTCTGACTTCTTTGAGGGATAACTTATTATTTAACATTTTATTATCGAGCTCCGTAATCAGTTTAGGAATGGCTTTAAGCATTTCATTTTGTGCTGAAAGGTCAGATGCTTCTGCACCATTGAGAAGGGTATGATAGAAGTTCGTAATCACACTCGATATTTGCTTAGGGTCCTCATTTATAAGCCCATCACTGGACTTAATTTTAGCTATTCTATTAATGCTTCTATTGCACTTAGTGGTGTTATGAAATTTTTTTGAATTGCTATCTCCTTCTTTTAACCAAGACTCCCTAGATTTTTGTCTCCAAAAAATTTCTTCTTTAAGAAGAATATCATTGTACTTAGCCATTAATTCCTTTTCTCTATGATAGCTTAGTTCGTCCATACCTTGTTCTATAACTAAATTGTTGAGGTCAGCTATTTCTTGCTCCAACTGATCTTTTTCTTCGAAGATATTATTAAAATTGTTCTTATTCCATTCTAATGCTTTATGTTTAATAATTTTTAATTTTGTTGTTAAACAATACATTTTAGATCTTTTTATTGAAATTTGTTTCCACCATTCCTCCGAGAGATTTATAAACTCTGGGTTTTGGAACCACATAAACTCAAATTTGAAAGGACTTCTAGCTGGTTTGGAATCCTCTATAATAGTGAGCCTAACTGGAAAATGATCCGATCCTGCCTCTGGCAGAATCTCTGCACTATACAATAAGTTACAGATTCCATCATTCATCTTAATGAAGAATCTATCTAATTTTTCTGCTATATGGCTAAAACCTGCTCTTCTATTGTTCCAAGTGTAAATGCCATTGTTTGTGGTTATGCTAATTAGATTATTGTTCGATGCCCATTTACTGAAATCCTTATGAGCTTGTGATATATATTGAGAACCCCCATATTTCTCTTCTGTATCTAAAATAGCATTGAAATCCCCCCCAATAAAGAAGAGGGAATTTGAATTTATGGATAAAAAGAGGTGGATTTCCTGCCAGACTCTCCTCTTATCCTCATTAGGTATGGGACCATATACGTTAATTAAGTTGAATTTTAAATTAGACTTTAGACTTTTAATTTCTAGAGCCAACTAGTTACTATTATGGGATAAAGGTGTGGCTGCTAACTTCCTAGGATCCCATAATATTGCTAACCCTCCGAAAGTACCTATTGAGGTCACGTACCCTACTTTCCATATGCCTAATTTTTTGCTGAACTTGGAGCTTCTTACTTTATTAAGTTTAGTTTCCTGTAATAAAATAATTTCGGAGTCAAAATTTTTAAGGTATCTTTTAATTAATCTTTGCTTATTAGGGGCATTTAGTCCCCTAATATTCCATGTAGTGACTTTCATTGTTCTTGGGGAAGGCACTTCCCCTTCCCTGTGTTCAGAATATTGGCTAATTTCTTTTGATTACCTGAATTTCCATCTATGGTTTTGAGTTCAACAACTGATTTTCTCCCTCTTTTCTTTTTGATTCTGTTAATATTTGGTGTACTAAGGCATCCTCTATTCATAGCTATTACCAAATGCCTATTTTCATTAGTTATACCAAAGAGGCCTTCTATGGAATCTTTAACCATTGACATGTTTCCCGCTATACTGATGATCTTGTCCTGCTGCCCTGCACTCACTTGTTCTGGTTCCGTTTGTATATTGATCTCATTGTTATCTATAATCTCTTTACCATAGATCTCAATTACCTCATCTGGATTCTTTGGTATTATCACATTAAGGGATTGTTGTTTCTAGTTCCTTCCCCTTGTGCAGTGATTCGGTATCATTTATATTGCAATAGGGAACCTCTTTATTGGTTCCCTCATTTCTTGAGCCTTCATTTTGAATAGAAATAGGGTCCTTTTTTGGACTCTGTCTGTCTTCACCTTTATCCTTTGCATTTATTTCATAGTCTCCTAGGAGCCTATCACCACTTTGATCAGGGGTTTTTAATAGTTGTATTGTTTCATTATTCTCCTTCTCTGCCTGAACTAAAGTTGCATTGCCGATATATCTAATTAATGTTTCTCTCTGGTAATTTAGTTCCTCCAGATCAAAAATTTCATCCATGAACATTTTCATAAGATCCTCTACAAGAGATTCTCCTAGGCACTTTATAATTTGGTCTACTTCCTCATTACATTTTTCTTCAAGATCCCTATCTGCTATTGTGGATGAGCCCTCTGGGTACACTGATTGATCTATTAATAAATCTGTATCATCTTTGACAGTCTTGCTTTCTATCTCTATCTGTTCTATTTCCAAAAATAGAATACCCTCCAAATTTGGGTTGGGCATACTGTTATCAGCTAAGTCCCCCATTTCCAAATTAAGAACTAGATTTCTATTGTCCTCCTTCTGTATTGCTTTATGAAGAGAGGGGGAAACTATTTCCTTTTCCTCTCCTTCTAAGGGGCAAATTCCTGTATCCTTAATCTCTTGTGGAAGGTTGTTTATCAACTTTCCCTGATCTTCCCCTAAAGTTCTAGGCTCAAATTGAGATGTAGGTCTATCTGCATTATATTCTTTAGGTCCCTTTATATTGAAACCTCCCTTGCCCTTATAGAAGTGGATTTCATAATCATTGCTAAACCGATTTAATGGATTAGTGCTTTCTTGTTCTATATTGGTGGCTTTGTTAATTTCCATATAATCTTCTAAGATAATTGGGTTAACAATAATAGAGTTAGAATTGAAACTTAATTGTATAGGAGAGATATATTTTTGGTGGTAATCTAATTCTATAATGATTATCTGATCTACATGCATGTTTTTTGTTTCAACCATTCTAATAAAACTACCAATCTTATTTCCTATATTGCAGAAAATATCCTGACTAGACAATTCCAATGGTACATTCTTAATGGTTACAACTTTTTCAACTTTAAAATTCTTCAAATACATGGGATTGAATAGAGGGATCCAATCAGAAAAAGCAAAAGGAATACTTCTAAATTTAAGACACTTTTTTCTTTTAATGCTATTTTTAATATCTATATTCTTGCAATCAATATACATGAAATTTTCCATGAGTTGAGAAATGCTTACCTCTCTGAGAAGTAGTGATGTCAGCTCTATGACTAAGACATTGATAGGAACCCCTGTACCTTTCCATATGCAGATTAATCCTGTGTCTGCAAGGTATTTTTGCTTTTGGACAACAGCATCACTATCTAGGATGAGATTATCATAGTGCATACCAACCTTTGAGATGCCTTTATTCATATCCTTACCGTGCCTATGGGGAGGCGTATATGTGAGATTCTAGTGATTATTATTTTGCAGAATAGAGTATTTCCCGTATTGCTTACAATCAGACAGAGCGGGCCTTGCTAATCTTTTGCAATGCGAAGGGCTATAGATTTTCGTAGTTGCAATGTTCCTCCAATCCCCGACAGAGAAGGAGGGATTTTTGGCTATAATAGGGTAGGGTTTCCTTTGCTTAGGCTATGCTAACACATCTTTCTTGCTCTGATGTGCTGGTACCCTATTAATTTCCTTACCTATCATAACTCCTTTCCTTTTATGCAAGGGTGAGTAAATGCCAGGTAAGTTTTCCTTCTTACTTAGTAAATCAAACACATTCCTTAATGGTAAACTATTATCAATGTGAGCCGAAGTAGAAACCCTAACCTTATTCTTCCTTTTAACTGAATGCCATGCCCAATTTTGATCTATGAAGAGCCCTGAGGTAGCCTGTGCTATAACTTTTCCTTCCCCCGAACCTGAGTGGGGTATATTGGCATTATGATCTGAATTAATTCCAGATTCATGAATACTTGTGTACCCACTACTAAGCTTGGCCCTTAATGCATACTTGGTTTTTGCAAACATATCAAGCTGCCTATCCAGAGATTGAACTGTAAAAATGTTAAATGTAGGTTCATTGTTCTGCCCTAATTTCTTAAAGCCAGTCGAAGCCTTTGCTAAGGAACTAAAGTTCTTTTCTTCAATCCCTCTTTCTTTTAGAGAAGATTCGGCCATGCTTTTCTCCTTCTACTTAGCAATGAAACCCTTTAAGTGTTCATAATCTGATCGATATGATCTTTGGTCTGGTTCCCTACATTCCAACATTTTGTGCCCATATAACAAGCAATTGAAACAATAACCAGTAAAAACCTTGGCATCTCTATGTTCTGAGCTAGTGTTCACATGAAAGCCAGCCTCGGGGGAAGAAGATGGAAGCAAGACGCCCTGCTTCCTTGCCTCCTCTTTCTGATGGAAAAGGAGCCCTTTTCTAATCTGTCGCTGCTGCAGAAAGGACTTTCGCTGAATTCATATTTTCTTCATATCTTGCTAAAGTTTTTAATTAAAATAAAAAACCATTGAGTTGCATCATCCTTGAGTTAGGGAACTTATCAATATTTTTGAGTTGGGTGAGATTCTTTTGATTTCATCATCTCCTACTTGGTAAAATCCTCCTTTGATCATTGTCCTTGAGTCTATCCATCATTGAACAAGTAATCATTGCCTACACTATTACTCTGGGAGCTCGAGTTACCTCAAAAATCATATCAAACCTTTGTGTTTACCTTCACACCTATTTATATTCTACTTACATATCATATCTTAGCTTCATATTAAATCCCCTATTGGTCTTTATATCCTACTTTAATATCATATCCCCTAGTGGTTTTCATAACCGAGTTTCATATCCTATCCCATAGTGGTCTTTATATCTTAGAGTCTGCATAATATATCATATCATTGTCACATAACATTTGACATACCTTTATCCAAGGTCAAATATCATATTTATCACATATGCCAACTAAAATAACAAACCAAACAATAATGGAGCAAGAGAAAGGTAAACATTATGAAACCCTTGATCAGGAGGAACATATTACTATCAATTATGAAGATCAAGATCAAGAAAAATAACCAAATCATGAAAGTGATGAAGAGGTAACTGAAGAACATGTGGAAGAAGCACTCCATGATCATAGGTTCCTCAAGATATTCAAATAAGTTATGAAACAAGAACCTAAACAATATTTTAAGGCTCTGGTTGACGAGGGAGTCAAAATATCCTTTGATATTGACATATATGTACTTGTATAAGATGCTAAAGCTACATCTAGTATATCTAAACATGCAAAGACATACAATGATGACAAAGTGAAATATCATAGAACTTTTTACCTACAACCAAATTATAAGGGTTCTAAAAAGACAAAAAAATCCATGACTCAATGCCAAGGAGGGAGAATCCCCAAAGGAGATGCCCAACCTCACGACTAAGGTAACATAGGAAAGAAACAACTCAAATCTAGAGATAAAATACATAATCCAATATATTCATTTAGAGATAAAACAACATACATGTTGGGATGGAAAGCCTTCCCAATTACGACCATATACAAGAAAATGAATCTTAGATCCTAATGATGAACTGCCAAAGTCTTAGATCTAGGTTTCTATAATCAACAAGACCTTTCCCTTTTTAAGATACATCGAGTTATTACCTATAGGCAACGCTGCTAAAGGTCTGCCAAGAGAAATTGCATTCCCCAAGAAGGAAACATGTACAAAAAATAAACCTGACCCAAAAATGAATCAAAGATCCATGAAAAGGAACAACAAGATGCAAGATCATAGGAAATGATTTGAACATGAGATCCATGAACCACATGCTATGATCGCAATGGTTGGAAGCCAAAGATCAGTGACAAAACATCAAATCTCCAAATAGGTCCAAACAAGCAATGAACATGTTACCCATAGACAAAAAAATGATAAAATATCAAACAACCACAAATAACACGAGGTGTGATTATAGGAAGACGATCCTAGATAGGTCTAAAATAAGACTTTACGATTGCACATGCTATCTCAAACAAATGATGATCGACTAGTATAATCTCTCCAAATGGTAAAGAACAAAAATAACAAAGTGTAATGCCCCCACCAAGGAACCTAGGAGATAATAACCTAAAAACATGTTACTAAGTTTATAGAATAATTTTTTTCTTAAATGTTTACAAACAATGATGAATAAACAAGCGGAAGTAAAACATAAAGTACATAAGAATATAAAGATACATCATAAATATAATCTCCAAAGGTAGATTACACATCTCAAGGGTTCCTTGACGTAGAAAACTATGAATACGATAAAAAATAAGAATTACATAATACATCATAAGTTACATCTTAATAATAATATGCACATGTACTCATCAAACATCCACTGCACATGTCACAGGGTATGTGATTATAATAAAATTACAATTACAAAAGAGAAATGTAAGATCAAGAATAGAACTCCAAGAAGATAGGAAAGGAAGTAACTTCAACTAGGATCATCTAGCACTGGTACAAGGATGTCAAAGTCTCAAATGGTAAAAGAATCACTACCACCCGACCTCATGGAAACATGTTGTTCCACTCCCACTGTGCTGAGGAGAGAACATCAAATCCCAAATGGATAACAATACCAAATACATCGGTAGACTAAGAAAGGATCCTAGAAGCTCCTATCTCAAGTTACAACTCATAAGTACAAGGTACACATAATAATCCTAGAGGAAACCAACACATGTAGGAAACCTAGAATGAAATCAGGGAAGTGTCATCACATGAGTCAACTCTAAGGTCACCTGGTAGCCTCACTGGACTCCAGCCCCTAATGACTCTATACGGATTAGTAGTCCTCTCATGTAGATAAGGAACAACTAACTATGTCATAACTCTCCATCACTACTGGACATGAAAGCATCTTCTCCCACTCCCATCCTTAGCCTATACTAGCACTCAAGGAATGAGTGAGGAACCATTATCTTATTAATTCATTTTAATCCCCATTTAATTTAATATTATCACTTGATTAAGTAACCTACTAAGGATACCCAGGTAGCCATTTCTGGGCTCCAACACCTCCAAAGTAAGTCACTTCCCTTATAACACCAAGATAACCTACCCTAGGTTTAACAATCTCAAATCATGACTCTAAGTCAACAAAGTCTCATAAAGCTCAACAACTAGTTCCAAGAAGTGATACAAACACAAATACAAAATCCATCATAATATAAATCTCCACAAAAGGTTGGGTTTCATTGATCAATTCCATTCAAGTATGAAAAGCAAACAAACAGAAAACAATAATCTCTAATCCTACATCTGGTAACAGTCCTACTGGGCTAACATACTAAATCCCCCTAAACCTCAAATCACATAAGGCAATAAAAGACAATAATAAAATTTAATTTAATAAAATAATTTATAATTTTTATCATGAAATTAATTTATCCAATAATTACTAATAGACTATAATTATACAAAGGACAATTAAATTCTAACCCTACAAATCAATTTATAACATCCATGAAATAAATTGATTCTAGGCATTAAAATTACTAACTCAATATAATTTTATAGTTTAAATAGACCGAACTGATTTAATTCAAATAGAAAACACAATATAAAAATCCCTCAAATTCAGCCAATAAATTTAATTAAATAATCAATATCTTTACATAAACGTTTTACCCCACCAAATTCTATTCAAACTAAAACATAAATACTTTTCCCAATTAAAACTTGCAAAAATACGAATTCCTTTTTTAAAAATCCCATATGCATGCAAGTAAATGAACACACATATATTCACAAAATGCATATGAATAAAAGTAAAACACATATATTCACTTGTGCAAAAATTACATAATATTAATATAACAAAACTATATTAATTTCCAGATTAACATAACTTAATCTTTTAATAAAAAACTAAATAAAATAAAAACTTAGTTTTTAACTTTTTAATAAAATAAAAATTTAATTAAAAAAAACTAAATTTAATAATAATTTTTTGAAAAAAGGCAAGGCCGATGTGGGGGCCAACTGTACCCCCCACTCTCACAACCTACCCCAAAGGTACTGTCGTGGCAGTCTCATTTAGGCTGCGCACAACAATCCCTTGGGTTGTCGCGGCAGTCCCTCTAGGCCCTGCGCATGATAGTACCCTGGGGCTGCCCACGACAAACCCTTGGGGTATCGTGCCAGTCCCATTGGGGGCTGTGCACGATGGACCCAAGGGTATCGTGCGTCAGTCCCCACGGGATTGCACACGCTCCTAGGGCTGCGCAAAATTTTATATTTTTTTTAATTATATATTTTTTTAAAACAAACATATTTGTACTAAAAAAATTTCTTTATCAAAAAGTTAAAAATAATTTTTATTTTATTTAGTTTTTTCTTAAAAGGTTAAGTTATGTTAATTTAGAAATTAATATAGTTTTTTTATATTAATATTGTGTAATTTTCACACACGTGAATATATGTGTTTTACTTTTATTTATATGCATTTTGTGAATATATGTGTGTTTATTTACTTGCATGCATATGGGATTTTTAATTAAGGAATTCATTTTTTTGCAAGTTTTATTTGGGAAAAGTATTTATGCTTTAGTTTGAATGGAATTTGGTGGGGTGACACGTTTATGTAAAGATATTGATTATTTAATTAAATTTATTGGTTGAGTTTGAGGGATTTTTTTATTATGTTTGCTATTTAAATTAAATTAGTTTGGTATATTTAAACTATAAAATTTTATTGACTTAGTAATGTTAATGCCTAGAATCAATTTTATTTCATGAATGCTATAAATTGATTTGTAGCTCGTTAGAATTTAATTGTCATTTTTATAATTATAGTCTATTAGCAATTATTGGATAAATTAATTTTGTGATGGAAATTACAAATTAGTTTATTAAATTAAATTTTATTATTATCTTTTATTTCCTTATGTGATTTGGGGTTTAGGGGGATTTAGTATGTCATCCCAGTAGGACTGTTACTAGAGGTGGGATTAGAGATTATTGTTTTCTGTTTGTTTCCTTTGCATACTTGAATGGAATTGATCAATGAAATTCAACCTTTTGTGGAGATTTATATTATGATGGATTTTGTATTTGTGTTCCTATCACTTCTTGGAACCAACTATTCAACTTTATGAGACTTTGTTGACTTAGAGTCATTATTTGAGATTGTTAAACCTAGGGTAGGTTATCTAGGTGTTAGAAGGGAAGTGGCTTACTTTGGAGGTGTCAAAGCCTGGAAGTGGCTACGTGGGTATCCTTAGTAGGTTACTTAATCAAGTGATAATATTAAATTAAATGGGGATTAAAATGAATTAATAAGATAATGGTTCCTCATCCATACCTTGAGTGCTAGTATAGGCTAAGGATGGGAGTCGGAGAAGATGCTTGCTCATCTAGTAGTGATGGTGAGTTTTGGCATAGTTAGTTGTTTCTTGTCTACATGAGAGGACTACTGATCTGCATAGAGTCACTAGGGGACAGAGTCTAGTGAGGCTACCAGGTGACCTTAGAGTTGAGTCATGTGATGACACTTCACTGATTTCATTCTAGTTTTCCTACATGTGTTGGTTTCCTCTGGGATTATTATGTGTACTTTGTACTTATGAGTTGTAACTTTAGATAGGAACTTCTGGAATCCTTTCTTAGTCTACCAGTGTGTTTGGTATTTTTATTTGTTTTGAATTTCATGTTATCTCCTCAACACGATGGGAGTGGAACCACAGGTTTCCACGAGGTCAGGTGGTAGCGATTCTTTTACCATTTAAGACTCTAACATCCGTGTACCAGCGTTGGATGATCTTGGTTGAAGTTACTTCCTTTCCTATCTTCTTGGAATTTTATTCTTGATCTTATATTTCTCTTATGTAATTGTAATTTTATTGTAATCACATACCCTGCAACATGTGCAGTCGATGTTTGATGATTATGTGCATATTATTATTTAGATGTAACTTATGATGTATTATGTAATTCTTATTTGTTATTGTATTCGTAGTTTTCTACGTCAAGGAACCCTTGAGATGTGTAATATACCTTTGGAGATTATATTTATGATGTATGTTTAAATATTCTTATGGACTTTATGTTTTACTTCTTCTTGTTTATACATCATTGTTTGTAAACATTTAAGAAGAAAATTATTCTGCAAACTTAGTAACATGTTTTTAGGTTATTATCTCTTGGGTTCCCTGGTGGGGGCATTACACAAAGAACAATTTTTGGTTGGTGCAAGATTTCCATGAACTCAAGATGTTCCTACTTCAGATACCTAGGGTTAATAAAACTAATTCTCTGAATTAGAGTTGTTGTACAACCTAAAAAGAATCCAAATGATCCAAATCTGATTAGGAAATCCAAGTAATGTCCTCAACCGGTTTATCTTTCCACTTGACTAGGTACTCCATGTAATCCTTTTCCCTTGTGCTTCTCCCAATCCTACTATCCAAGACCTTTTCAATTTCCTCTATCTACTTTTTAGGATATACCTCCTTCATGTTTATCTCATCATATGACTCATGGTACTCATACAAATCTGCAATGTTGAATATAGGTGATATATCCATTTCAACCAGTAACTCAACCTCAAAAGCATTTTAAACTGATATTGATATAAAATCATCATTATAAAATAATTATAACTTACAGACAGTTTTGAAATAAATTAGAAAAGTCATTTTTTAAAGCACCTGCCACTCAAAAACTATCAATTTTGTTTGATTGAGAGAGGAATATAGATCAATTCATCCATGTTGATCAATCAAATATTAAGCTCTAACATGGTAAAAAAAGCCATGCATAGCATAAATACAGAAGGTATCATATAGTCCAATGAAATTCAAAGCATATATACAATTCATAAACAAAGATTATCTTACCATTACATAGAAGATACAATTGTGTATCCATAGGCCCCAAAGTCCATAAGTTTAAATAGCTTATATACAACTTATATTTGTCTATCCAAGCACCATATTTATCCAAACTATCAATAATAGAAAAGCTATTAACAACTATTATTCCATGGAAGTTGGCCTCTTGGCAAAGAGACGAATGGGAAAATCACCTTCCATGTGAGGAATTGGGAAGAAAGTGATTCTCCCCTCTTTAACAATCTCCCACCTGCAACAATTTTTTCACGCTTCATTAAGACAGTTATTAAATCTGAAAGTTATATGTCAATGTTTCTGAATATTTTGATTTAAACATTATGCATTAAGTTTTAATTTGTTTAGTTTGAACATCTAAAATTACACTAATGGGTGGGTTCAATAATTCTATATAATAATATGTTACAAATTTGATATATTCTAATTTTTTTTGAAATTTATATTTTTCAAAAATATAATGATTTTAGCCTTGAGAACTCATATTTGAAGGAAATAATTCAAGAGGGTTAGATCAAGTCTTTTTAGATATAACCCTTCCAATCTTAAATCATACCTCCAATAGAATATGTGCAAAATTTATAAGAAAAATTAGTATGATTTTAGATCAACTATCGAAACAAATCAAGACGTAAAATGTACTTTCAACAAAAACTTATTTTTGAACATGCCCTCCATACCTGAACTTTGTTACATAATAAAGAAGGAAAAAATATTTTATGTGTTACAAAATACCTTAACTATGCCCTTCATGCTGGTCTATTTTTCCACTTGACAAAGTACTCCATGTAATCCTTTTACTTTGTGCTTGTCCCAATCCTGCTATCCAAGACCTTCTCAATTTCCTCTATTTGATTCTTAGGATATTCCTATTCATGTCTATCTCATCATCTAACTCATGGTACTCATACAAATCTGTAACGTTGAATATAGGTGATATATCTATGTCAACTGGTAACTCAACCTCAAAATCATTTCAAATTGATATTGATATAAGGCAATCAATATTGATAGTGATTTGTAACTCAACTTTCAGTAGTTCTCACAAGTGGCCAACATATCCTATTTTAATATAATCTTGATTGAAACTATTGTTTCTCATTTCCAAGTAATTGGTCATACTTATCATCTACTTTTTATTAATCACATAGTCTAGTTTGTGAAGTAGAGGAAACTAGGCTTGTGGCTAAGAAGAAAAAGGGTTTCTATGAGGTTTTATTCCCCTAATTTGACAACATTCTCAAAGGAATAATATTTTATAAATAACTATCATAAATATCTTAATGAGATTAGTGACGAGGGGTCAACCCTTTATTTTCACTATCCTTTAATTTTATTTCATGGAATGCAGCTGGTCTAACACATCCTAGAATGAAATGTATAACACATTTGTTAATAATTTCCTAACTTGATATCTTTTTTGTATGGGTTAAAAATTGTTGGTTTCATGATTTCTAAAATCCATTGTATCATCTAGTCATAAATTTATTGTTGATATAATGGTCATGAATCTAAATGTATTGAGCTTTCCATTTCATTAAATACCTAGGTGGAAGTCACACATGGTGGCTCATGGATACCCCACTAGCCATATAATGTGGCCCTTTTTTAATATTAAAAACTACTCTCTTGGGGTTGTTAACCGCTATACTTCCAATGATGGTATTGAAAGATCTCTTTTTTAGTGTTGGATTATGGGATCTTTTCTTAAAACTTCTTAAATTGTTTGTAGAGAATTCAGAGTGATTGAGTTAGCATTTGTTAAATATAATTATTTTCCTATAGATTGGACAACCAAGGAGTGATAAGCTTGGTATCATATACATAATAAAATATTTTGATCCTAATGTTGGCTTTAATTTCCCTAATTATCCATTATATATGTGGAACAATTTGAAAAATTATATTCATAGGATTCTAAAATGCCTTGACAAGGCCATTTTGTCTAACCAACCCATTTTCTCTCTTTCTAGTTGTAATCAATAAATCATAGATCCCTTGGTAGAAGTTATCATTTTCAACCACTTTTTATTTAATTTTGTATTCAATAGAAAATGGTGGGGTCTAATACACCAACTATGTAGTTCTTTTTGGATATTTCTTTGTTGAGTTATTAATCCACATTGGCTCTCATTCTTTGCATTTGAATATTGATCATATACTTTTTCTTAGGATTCTTTGGATACAATGGCTGAATTATTACATTATCTAAAAACCATTTTTACATATGTAAGGCTTCCAATTGCCACTTTTTGTTGTCCACCATATGACACCACCACCTAGGAGATTTGTCATGCCATTAATTGGATTAAGGCATTTATATTTTTCCATCTCTACAATTGTGTATGACTTAGCTTTTCTAGTAAAAATATTTCATGGATAATCATATAGCTTAAGAAGCTTAACTAAAGACCTAGCTTCATTGTCTCAAAATTAGGGATAAGATTTCCAACAAATTTTTTAATCTTTTATCTTTGATTATCAACAAGTCCTCTAAGTGAAATTGCCTTCACCTTCAGTTGACCAATCTCTTTAATAGAATTTTTAAATGCGGTATACATGAGACATTCTACCTTTTCAAAGGCCTTCTATAACTAGAACATAATTATAGGGGATCTTTGTGAAGCATGTTTCTCTATGGCCAATGATAAAGATCTTATTTGTGACAACTTCCCATGTGAAATTTATAAATTTTCTTATGGGATATAGTCAATCTAGATCAGTAATAGGTCCATCAAGAAGCTTTCTCCATGTTAGATTTTGAGAGACTCTTAGACCTAAAGGGAACACCAAATTCATAACTAAGGATCACAATATTGAAGAAATACACAATTAGTGACCAATCATTTTTTCAAATTCCTCCTACTAAATCATGGTCATTTAAATAGTTGAATGATTTTGGGGCATTCTCTTTCTTAAGGCAAATTATCTTTCTTCTCTCCATTTCTTTCCACCTCTTCCAAACTTATATCTTCCATTCGCTTTCACCCCACTTCTTTTCTTCTAATTCAACCTTGGGCCATAATCTTTCATGCTTGATCATCTACCTTTGTTATGTGATCCTTATATCTTTCATCTTACATAAAGAACCTTATTTTTAGTTTGATTTGATCAAATTTATCAATTTTCTATTTCTCCTCTATCTCATTTCAATTTTGATCATGAGGAGGTAGTACCTATCAAACTTCAATCCTTGATTCAGCTTTATCAATCCTATCAATTGCTCCGCTTGGGGCAACCTTTCTTGAGATTCTTATCTTGGACATGTCAATTACCTATTTACAAGGATGTTGACCTTGTCTTTTTCAATCAGCTTATCTTTGTCCTGATGTGTTCCCATCCATTGATCACACATTTGGGTTGTTTTGTGATCCCAAATCGATCTCACACTTCAACTGCATTCTTTAACTACATGTGTTCCCATAAAGATCACACATTAGTCGAAGAGGGGCAAATTTATGCACCCTAAAATGGTTTCCTAGACTATGGGCCCCCATTCTTCAATTTATCAAATGACAGAATCAATTTATCAATGCCTTGCAATATTTTCAATTCAAATTAATTTCCTTGATCAAATCATAATATTCAATGCCCAAACAAAGAAAATGAGTTCGCATCTTATTCTTCCAACTATCAAAGTTCTTAGGATCAAATTTTGGACTATCCTTCCTATAGAATGTCATCTCCAAGATCACCTCAAGCTGTTAATCTTTTTGTCTAATGACTAGTAGCTCTGATACCAATTGTTAGGAATAACATTCCACAATACAACTGAGAGGGGGGTGAATCATTTGTATGATAGAATAGCAGCAATATCAAATCCAATGAATAAAAACACAATAACACAATATTTTGGTATCAGGAAAACCCTGTTAATGGTAAAAACCTCAGTGGAAATTAGCACCCACAAATGATGTACTGAGATTATAGTATCATTGTTAGAAGCTCTAGCCCTGTTAGGAGCTTATTGAAACATTATAGTACATAATCCTTGTTAGAGGACAGACCCTGTTAGGAGTCAAGAAAGAAGGGTGGGCTCACTACCCAGGCTCACTACCCAAAGAAGGTTAAATCCACCTTCAGAACTCATTGTTCGCAACACAAGTGTATATGAAGAAATGCACAATCTTTTGAACTGTCTAACAACAACTATCTCTTCTTGATTAGTTCCAATGAAGTACACCAGTAATTCTCTGCTCTACATCCAGGAGACACAAGCTCACAGCTTTCACAATCTCCTTTACATCACATACAGTCTCACCATTTTCTTTTCCAAAGAAAAGATCTTACATATATACCCTATTACATTCTACATGATTAGGTCAGTCGATTAGGCTTTCCTAATATACAAATAATTACATAAAACCTTGCTAAGATACACACAATATCTAAAACAAGTATACAATGATTACATTACAACAATTAAGGACTGACATCCTTAATTCAAATTCACCAAATAAAATGCACGCTACAGCCCTCAAGTCAGCTTCCAAATAAGTCATCTTCAGAACACACACCATAACTAATGTCATCTAGATTTCCATACCTTGCACTAACCAACAAAAATTATTCAGTACCTTGTCTATCATCCCTCAAGATCACATACATTGAATCCATACCTTATGTAAGATATACCAGAAACACAGAGACCCACTCTATCAACTTCCATTGTCAATGTCTAGTAACCAGTCTTCACCAAAACATTTGTAATTCATCCAATATGCAACATTGCATGATGTGATCTTGGATATAAGATCACAACATCTTCTTGTACTCTCATATGACTTCGCACATTCTGAAACATATGTACAGTGTTTGTACACTGTAGTAACTAGCTTGTTATCTTCACATAAATATATGTTGACATCAGTGACAAAACACTAATGACAATAGCAAAAGCTCCAGCATCACTCAACATAGTAATTAAACATATTAAATGTATCAACCCTTTCCTCAATGCATTAGCAATATCCAACATTACATGTTGTGATTGAAATCATTAATCCCTATGCAAGAGATGTAACCAATCAGAAAAAGGGAAAGTATAAGAAGAAAAAGTAATGAATCTAAATCATTGATCTTGATCTAAAAGCTTGACCAGTTATTAATTTAAAGTGACATCAAAACCCTAATGTTGTAACAATCAAGAGACCTCACATGTATGCGGAGGAAGTAGAGTTTTAAATGTCAGAAGCATAGATCAAGCAGAGTGACCAAGCACAGTTGTGAAGGAAAGAATAGAGTTGTATTTGATTTTGAGATCAAATAAGAATTGGAAAGAGGAAATTTTTTATTAACATTTGTAGTGCAAACTGAAGGATCAAATACTAATACATTCCAGCAAGTGAATTAGGGTAAATCTCTTAATAGAGTGGTCCTAATAGACCTTTGTAAATATTATAACAGAGTTCTTACTTAGTTGTAAGTTTTAAATCCTTTAATCAAGGTAGATTGTATAAGTCTGTAAGTGCTTAGCAAGGTAGACCCCTCATAGGGTAGATATGGGAGTTGATGAATAAATAACCCACAGCTCTGAAGAACACCTGCATGCAAACACCTATCATAGAAAGAGAGAGAAGCAAGAAGCTAGAGAGGCCTGAATGATCAATGAAAAAGGACACATTCTTGATGTGCAAAAACAAAAGTTGTAATTCAATAAAATGAATGTTTTTTAATAAAATTACAAGAGAGATCAATCCTTATAAAGGAGATCAAAAACCCTAAAAAGGTAAAACCTAGGTTATACAATAATAATTAATAAAGCAATTAATTATTATATGCCTAAAGTTTAGCTTAAGTAAAAAGAGGTAATAAGTGACTTAGTAATTAAATCAAACATGGTTTAATTAATCAGTGAATATTTTATTACTCTAACAACCCCCCCCCCTAAGATGAACTTTGGGAGAAGCTAAAAACCTAGAAAAAACTACTGAAAGCAAATGGGTCTCGGCAACAAAAAGTCTGACCAGGTACCCAAGTACAAAAGAGAGTCTCTATAAAGTAGAGAAAATAGAGAAAGCAACATGAGAGGAATGAGGCCCATTGGGATTCCCCCCTAATGGCTAGATGAAAATCAATTTCGATGGTGCCTCCAAGGGAAACCCGGGGATTGCTGGTTGTGGCATTGTTTTTTATTAAGGTAAAATTAGGTTTTACATGGACCCAAAACCAGAGTTTAATACAACATAAGATAGAGCATTAACGCAAAACAAAAAGGAACCCCACCTAGAAAACCACAGTAGCAAACAAAAGACGGACAGTTCAAAAGAAAAAATAAGAGATGAAACCTACAACAAAACATCTACCAGCCAGAACAAGCTAAATTTCTTTAATCATTTCCTCCATCTTCTTCAGGAGATCTTCCATCTTCTAGATAGTTTCTTGTAGTTCCTTCAGCTCTATAGGTTTTTGAGGAACCTTTCTCTGAGTGCGACCTCTAGTTCTCGTCCACGACCCTGTATTTCTAGTTTCCTCTTCAATAGTTATTGTGGTTCTTTCTAGCATGTTTCTTTCCAGATGATTATACAACATTTTCAAGTTCATTACTGTCACCTTCAGACCTTCATTGCTATGATTCAGGACACCTCTTATCATGTTGTCATGGTAATTGATTTTAGTCTCTAAATTTTTCATCTTTTCTTTAACTTTCTTTTTCAACTCAGCAGTACCATCCTCTATAGACTTTTTATTTTTAACCTTATCAAAAATCTTATTTTCCATTCTTCCCATCTTAGTCTTCATGTTATTCATAGTTTTTTCCATATCCTGAATATGGATCTCCATTTCCTGCATTTCCTTCTCCCAGTCCCTGTTCTCCTCCTAGTTCTCCTCTATGTTCTTCTCCTCCTCGAACATACAATCTTCCCTCTGAAGGGCTCCAAAATCCTCTTCATTATTGGCTTTCTCCAGCATGGCCATCTCATCCTTTCCGTGCTCCCCTCTAGTAGAGTTCTCTCCGGTATCACTAGCAGAAGGAAAGATACCAGCCTCCTTTCCTTCATTTTCTTGGCCACCTATAAGACCCTCTGAAGCAACATTCTCCACTTTATTATCCTCCTCTCTGGATTTTCCTTCCCCCATCTCAGGCCTAGCATCATTCATTTTATTCTCCAGAGGATCATTTTGAGAAGAAATGACCTCCTCCGTAGTGTGAGTTCCAACCTCCTCTTTCTCAGCATCCTCCATAATAACAAGGGTATCTTTTGATTTTTATTTTGAGGAGTCACCATGGGTTCCTTCTTCTTCCTCATCTTCTTCCTCCTTGTCTTCTCCTTCATCATGATTAGCCTCCTCCTTGTCTTCATTCCCCTCCTCTAGCCACTCATTCATTTCCTCTTCTTGATAACTTCCATAATCATCCTCTTTCTCATTGCTTTTCTCTTCCTCTTCTGTCTCCTTCTCACTATCTTCCACAAGAACACCCTTTCCACTTAATTGGGGATTGAGCACAGTCTCCTTCTCTATTGTATCCTTATCTTCAAAAGCCGCAGAAGGTTTTCCTTTTTTTATCTTTCTTTTCTTTCTAGTCTCAGGTTCCTTCTCCTCCTCAATCTTCGCCTTTCTTTTCTCCTTGATTTTTTTTGGGATAGGGTCTGGAATGTTATCCCTTATGTGCTCAAAAATGAGGAGAATCAAGCCTTCATGCAGCACCGGGTTAGAATCCTTCTTTTTGTGCCCCGTAATGCTGCTATTTAGAGAGCTTAACAGGTAAAAAGGAAAAGAGATTCTCCTTTTGTGCCTAAAGTGGTTAGCAAACACAAAAAGGAAATTATAGATTTTTGAATACCGCCCATCCAGAGTAAAGTATTCAATCATGGCCTTCAGAATTTTAGCCCAGAATTCATCTATGTTAGAAATGTCCACATAGTCCCCCTTCCCCTTAGTCATTAGGGCTTTCTCATCAATAGTTTTGGGAAAAATTGCAAAGGCTTCAATTCCTAGCTTATGATTGCCTCTATGAAAATGGGTACCATCTACAGGTAAGCCAGTAATTTTTGCTATGCTAGAAATAGAAAGCTTGAATGACTTGCCCCAAAGAAACACCTTACCATCGTTCCAGCCCTCCATAAACAAAGACGTGATTCTTTTGTCGTGACCATGAAGCTTCTTCATAAACTGGGTAACCCCCCCTTTTTTTAGTTTCTTCCACACATCTCTGTCCTATCTCCATTTATCACAGTCAGAGGGTTCCTCCCTCTTCAGACCACCTCCCATAATTTTCTTGTTTTTCATGTACTGGTTCAGTTTCTTTCCAGACTTCTCCTCCTTACTTCTCAAGTTCACAATGCTTTTTTTGTTATCAAAATTAACCCTTTGTCTGTGCCTTATTATCTGCAGTGTAATGCTCCCACACTTCAGCTTACATGCAAGCCACCTCGATAAATGATTCATCCTTTTCATCATTAAGTTAAGTGATGTATCCTTCATGGTGATTAATTCTATCATACTTGATTAGACTGGAAATCTCACTCTTGAGATTCACTTCCCCTCTCCACTTTTGGATGACGTCAGACAAAGTACCATCATTAGCCAACCTGTCCACTAGTTTATTTCCTTCACGATATATGTGAGTGACATGGCAGTCTTCAAAGGAGTTCATTAAATGTTTAATTTTGTTGATGATGTGTTCTATCATCCATGAACTGACAGAGTTCCCTTCTATGGCATTAATTATATTTAGAGAGTCCCCTTCCAGCCATAATTTCATGCAACCTAAATCTTTCACCATTATAACCAAATATAGAGCTGCCTCTGCCTCCGCCACATGGCTAGTTTGAATTCCAAGAGGGACAGTAATCACTCCTAAGCAGTTTCTAGCATTATCTCTCAATATCCCTCCACCTCCAGCCCTTCTAGGATTTCCCTTCGTCGAGCCATCAAAGTTCCCTTTAACCCAACCTTCTGGAGGTGCAGTCCACATAACATTATCCCTAGGATTCTAGGTCTAGCTCTTCTTTAATCTCTCCCATGAGATCTTATAGTTCTTCTCAAGATGAGGGTCCCAAAGACAACTATATTTCCTTCCCAAACTTCTTAAGTTTTCCATAATACTTTTAGCAACAGAATTTGCAACCACTAAGGGAGGAGTCTTTTTCTCTCTAAAGATTCTATTGTTCCTCTCCTTCCAGATAAGCCAGGTGAAGTGGGGGAGGACAAATTTCTAGATAATCCTTGCATTGTGGTCATTAAAAGGACTCTACCACTACTAAAAGACTCCTAGATAGAGTTAGGTTTCACCCAACTAAAATCAAGGGAAGACATGGTAGAGTCCCACACCTCTCTAGTGAAAGAACAATGGATCATAAGGTGGTTACAATCCTTAGCTTCTTGGTAGCACAGGGCACATCTATTAGGCATTTGAAATCCTCTCCTTAAGAGGTTATCCTGTGTGAGGATTTTATTCTGAACAAGCAGCCAGAAAAATATGTTAATTTTAGATGTAAGGTCCTTAATCCATACCTGCGCCCACAAAGGTTGAACCTCATTAGGGAGGAGAAGCAATGAAGTGGAAGCAACAAAGAACTTTCCAGAAGTCATCAGGCCCCAGATAATTTTGTCTTCTTCATTTTCTCTTATAAACCAGTTATTTAGTTGTTTTTTTAGTTCTTTAAATCTAATATCCTTCTGCCCCAGGTCTATCTAATCTTCATTTTTCCAGTAATCATAAACCAGTTCTCCTATTGTGTTTTTACAATCTTGTATAGCATTCCCCCAATCTTCATTCTCTATTAGGGGCTTCTCTGACATCCATTTATCATTCCAAAAATGAATTTTCCTCCCATTTCCTAGCTTCCAAATAGCACCTTTGCAAATGAGATTCTTTTCTTTACTAATACTATTCCAAACAAAAGATCCTTGGATGTCATTTTGAGATTGGAGAATTCCTTCAAGATTACTTAGATGATATTTCCTTTTCATTATCAAATTCCATTCTTTCTCCTCTTCAAATATTCTCCAGCATTGCTTTGCTAAGAGAGCTTTATTAGTGTAATTGATACTCCTTATTCCTAGACCCCCCATATTTTTGGGCCTACAAATCTTCTCCCAGGCCACAAAAATAAGTCTCTTTTTCTCTTCCACTCTTGACCAAAGGAACCTTTTCTAGATCTTCTCTATTAAGTCAGCAATTTTTTGAGGAATCTTGAATAAGCTAAGAGCATAGACCAGTAGATTTTGCAAAGTAGATTTCAACAATTGAACTTTCCCAGCTTGACTGAGGATCGCCCCTTTCCAACCCACCAATTTCATCTAAAATCTATCAAGAATTTCATTCTAGAAATTAGCCTCCGGTTTGGAGCACAGAGGCAAGCCAAGATAAGAAGTCGGGAGGCTTCCTATCTTGCATCCAAGGATAGCAGAAATTCTATTCATTCTAGATTCAGGGGTATTGAAGAAAAATAGGGCACTCTTCTCCCAGTTTATGATTTGACCAGTAGCATTAGCATACACATTTAGTACTTTTTTCATATTCCTTGCTTCCTTCACAGAAGATTCTCCCATCAAGATCATATCATCAACAAATTGTTCATGCGAGCAAACAATCCCTCCAGAAGTCATATGCAGACCCATAATCAGACCTTGAGAAACCTGACGAGATAGAGATCTCCCCAAACATTCCTCCATTCTAGCAAAAAGAATAGGAGATATAGGATCACCTTGACGTAGCCCTCTGGACAGTCTAAAGAAAGGAGAGGATCCCCCATTCACAATCACCAAAGAAGAGACAGTTGTAACAAGTTGCATAATGATTTTAATCACTCCCTCATCAAAACCAAAAGCCTGAAGAATTTTCATAAGAAACTCCCAATTGACCCTATCATAGGCCTTCGATAGGTTGAGTTTCATCAGGAACCCCTGCTTTTTTTATTTCTCCAGCAAATGGATATTCTCATGAACAACCATGATTGAGTCCAAAATTTGTCTTCCCAGCACAAAACCATTTTGTTGAGGAGAAATGAGATGGGGGAGAATCTTGAGAATTCTTGAAGTCAAAACTTTAGATATGACCTTATACAGCGAATTACAAAGACTAATAGGTCTAAAGCTATCAGTTGTGTTAGCTCTCAGTTTTTTTGGTATCAGAACTATAAAGGTAGAGTTGAGCTCTTTAAGCAAAGACTTAGAGCCATAGAATTCTTTCACCACACCACAAATGTCATCCCCTATAATATCCCAGAAGTGTTGAAAGAAAAACATTTGAAACCCATCTGGCCCAGGGGATTTTTCTCCTTCAAAAGACTGGATAGCCTTGTTGGATACAATTGTCTGAAGGAGATTGTTGGAATGATTATGTGTTGTCTTTGATGTCACACAAATGTCATATCAATTGTCAGCTCAGTCGGTCAACAAAGAAGTTCCTAGTGTCTACCGAGCTCAGTCGGTTAGCAAAGCAGTTCCCAGTGTCTACCGAGACCTCTCGGGTGTCAAAAGAAAAGTATGGCAGAAAATAGTGCTAACCGAGCTTCCTCAGTTATCAAAGGAAAGTTAGTGTCTACCGAGTTCACTCCAAAGGATGTTGAAGAATTTGTAGTACTTACCGAGTTCTCTCGGTCGCCAAAGGAAATCTTCTTCGGATTAATGTTTACCAAGCAAGCTCGGCCCAGTAAAGGATTTTGTCAATTTAAGAAATAAAGTTGGTTTATTCCAGCCGACTGTTGTAATGATTAGTAATGTTTGTAATAATTATTAGTGCCAACTTGACAATCCAAATGGTATATATATAGAAGGTCAAGTTGTGAATTAAGAGAAAACAAAAAGAAGAAAGAGAAGAATAGTATGAGTGAATTTTGAAGGATGGTTACATATCCTTGAAGAGCAGCAGAGATATATTTGATCAGGAAGGATCTAGTGAAGCAGAACAGAGATCTGTAATCAGCAATTCAGTTGCATCACTATTCAGGTCACTTCATTGTTACTTTCTTACCATTGTAGCAGTGATTTCAAAATCTCCTAACCAAGTTGGTTTAACAACCATTTTGTAAATCCTCTAACAAGGTGACAATTCTATTGAATTATTTCAAGACCTCTTACAAGGCCACTCCTAGGAGGGTGATTAAATCCTCTAACAAGGTCACACCTAACAGTGTGTTTTGTAACCTTTTATCGGGTTGGCTCCTAACAGGGCATCACTTCAGAAGAGTGAAAATCAGTAACTAGTTACATTGGTGGTTTTTCCCATATTGGGTTTCCACGTTAAATCTGGTGTCTCTTGTGTTCATGCTATTTTCTTTATTCATTCATGTTAATCACTGATGAATGCTTAAGAACAGTTATAATTAACACTCTCTGCAATTACCGAGTTTCAGCATTTCACTATATGTCAGCAGTAAATAATTTAATAGGACATCTAAGGGATCAGTGGTAATATTACTATGGTTAACTGATTCACCCCCCCTTCTCAGTTACTACATCTATATTTCCAACAATTGGTATCAGAGCTTTTGGTGCTTGCAGGAAGGGTTTTAAGGACCTAAGCTAAAGATCAAGATGTCTTACAAGAGAGAAATTCCAAGGCTTAACAGAGATAACTTTTCAGCATGGCAAGGTCTCATGAGACTTCATTTGGCTTCCATTGGTGATTCAGGATGCAAATATATTGATCAAGAATATACTATTCCTACTGGCACATTAACTGTTGAAGACATTGCAAAGAAAAAGAACCATAACACCATGATGATAGATATTGCATCAGCCCTTAGCTATGAAGAATTTGATGAGATCAAAGACTGCACAATTGCCTATGAAATGCGGAACAAGCTGAAGAAAACTTATGGTGGTGATGACAATGTGAAAAGAGCCAAAGCTAAGAGGACAATTTGATCAGATGAAGATGAAAGAAGATGAAAACATTGCAAAATATGTTGAAAGAATCAAGGTGAGTGTTAGTGCAATCAAAGCTTCTAGAGGAAAAATTGATGATGAAACTGTTATAAGTAAGGTTCTTAGAACATTGCTTCCTATCTATGCAATAAGAGTATCTACTATTCAAGAAAGAAGATGTGAACAAAATCACAATATAACTTTGGATGCCTTAGTTGGAAGATTGACAACTTTTGAATTGGACAACTATGATAACTATGTTCCAACTTCTAAAAATATTGAATCAGCATTTGAGGCCAAACTCTCACTTAAGAAGGGCAAGAAAATCCAGTCAGAAAGTGAAGAAGAATCAGAGGAAAGTTCAAACAGTGATCTTGAAGTTATTGAAGCATTACTTGCAAAGAAATATACTAGAGGCAGAGGTAAATACAAAGGTAAAAATCCCTTAATCTATTTTTCATGTGAAGAAATCGGTCATATTGCAGCTAGGTTCCCAAACAAACAAAGCAAAGATGAGAAGAAAGGTCACAAGTACAATGGCAAGAAGAATTTCAAGTCATTCAAGGATAAAGGTAAGAAAACATGTTTTTTGGCTAAGGATTATGATAGTGAAGAAGAAATTGTCTTCATTGCTGTAAAAGATGAATCTGATGATGATGAAGATGAGATGGCACTTATCTCTCATATAAGAAAAAATGATACATGGATTATAGATAGTGGATGCTCACATCATATGACTGGTGACAAAACTAAGTTTGAACATTTTGAAGACTATAATGGTGGTAGTGTAAGGTTTGGAAATAATGAACCTTGTTGTATAAAAGGAAGAGGATGAATTTCATTAAACAAAGAACTTATATGTGATAATGCATATTGGGTTGAAGGACTAAAACATAATCTTCTAAGTGTAGCATAGCTAATCAACAGTGGACTCAAGGTTGAATTCATGAATGGCAAAGCAAGACTGTTGAATGACAAAGGAAAACTGATTGGTTCAGGCAAACAAACCAAAGGTAACCTATTTTATCTTGATCTCGATGAATGCTCATGTTTTATTGCTCAAATTGAAGAAAGTTGGTTATGGCACAAAAGGTTATGTCATGTAAATTTTGATAATATGGTGAAAATAAGAAAATTCAAGAAAGTAAGAGGTATTCCTACTTTGAAGAAACCTGATATTGGTCTATGCAAGAATTGTCAGATTGGTAAAATGGGAAAGACTAGCTTTAAAAGTAAAAACTATCAGTCTAAAGATATTTTGGATATTGTGCATATTGACTTATGTGGACCTATTGGAATTGAAAGCTATATTGGAGAAAAATTCTTTATTCTCTTTGTTGATGATTACTCTAGAATGATGACTGTTATGTATTTAAGAGAAAAGTCAAAAGCATTTGAGAAATTCAAATGGTATTTGGCAAGAGTAGAAAAGGAAATAGGAAAAAGAATGAAGTGCTTGAGATCAGACGGAGGTGATGAATTCATCTCCCATGAATTCAATAATTTCTGAATTGAAAGAGGAATCAAAAGATAGGTATCAGCTCCAAGAACTCCTGAGCAGAATGGAATAGCTGAAAGGAGGAACAGATCTATCATGGATTGTGCAAGGACTCTAATGATTGAAAAGAATATTGCTATGAAATACTAGAAGGAAGCTATTAGCACTATAGTTCATACCTTGAACTGAGTACAGTTGAGGAAAGACACATTCAAAACTCCTTATGAGTTATGGTATGGCTATAAACCCAATGTAAGTTACCTAAAAGTATTTGGTAGTAAATGTTACATCTTGAAAGAATCTAGAAAAGGCAAACTTGATGCAAAAGGTGATGAAGGAATATTTTTGGGATATTCTTGCAAAAGTAAGGCATATAAATGTCTAAATTTGTCTACTCATAAAATCATAGAAAGTGCACATGTGAAAGTAGATGAGTTTGCAAAAAAGACTGAAGAAGAAAGCAAAAGGGAACCAGAGGATTACAGAAGATTTGTTTCCATTGAACCTGATACATTGCCAGACACATCTGTCAATGAGGAGACTACATCAACCGAGCCCAGTACAGTAACCAAGTCACAAGAAGAAGTTCAGACCGAGTCACAAGAAACTGAGTCTCAGCCTGAAGTTATCGAGAAAATATCTACCGAGCCCGAGCAAACTGAACCTGAAGATGAAATTCAAGAAGATGACAATGTAACTCATTTAAGAAGAAAGGAACCTATATTGGCCAAGTATGTCAGTGAGCATCATACACCAGATCAGATTATTGGAAACAAATCAGATGGCACTATGACAAGGAATAAACTAAAAGGTACATGTTTACTTGCTGATTTTGAACCTAAAAATGTCAAAGATGCATTGGAAAAGGAAAGTTGGATTGAGGCTATGAATGAAGAAATAGAGAAAATAGAGAAAAATAAGACATGGAATCTTGTACCTAGGCCTAAAGATAAAAATGTAATTGGAACAAAATGGGTATTCAGAAATAAGTTGAATGAAGATGGTCAAGTATCAAGAAACAAAGCAAGATTGGTATGTAAAGGATATTCTCAAGAAGAAGGTATAGATTATGGAGAGACTTTTTCTCTTGTTGCAAGATTAGAAGGTGTAAGGACTCTACTTGCATATGCAGCACATAAAGGATTTAAGGTATATCAGATGGATATAAAATCTGCATTTCTCAATGGTATTCTTGATGAAGAAGTCTACATTGAGCAACCTGAAAGTTTTATGGATCCAGACAAAAGGGATATGGTCTACAAGTTACACAAAGCACTGTATGGTCTGAAACAAGCCCCTAGAGCATGGTATGAAAGATTACATAACTATCTAACTCAGATTGATTTCAAAAGAGCCAATGACAACAGTAATTTATACATCAAAGGACTAGATAACAAAATTATGTTGGCAGAAATATTTGTGGATGATACTGTGTTTACGGGGAATGATGATCAGTGCAAAGAATTTTCAAAGCAAATGAACAAAGAATTTGAAATGTCTATGTTTGGTCAGATAAAATTCTTTGTTAGACTTCAAATTCAGTAGAGCAAGAATAGTATCTACATTACTCAGTCTAAATACGTCAAGGAAATACTTAAGATGTTTGGTATGGAAGATTCAAAACCATTTGGTACACCCATGTGTACTGGACTGAAGCTTACCAAAGATGATGATTCAAAAGAAGTAGATCATACCTTATACAGATCAATGATTGGAAAATTACAGTATGTAGTACATACAAGGCCTAATATTGCCTTAGCAGTTGGTATAGTAGCAAGATTCTCAGCAAAACCCAAAGAAAATCACATGATGGAAATCAAAAGAATCTTGAGGTACTTGAAAGGAACTGAAGATTATGGCTTGTGGTATAAATTTGGAGGCAATCTGGACTTAAAAGTGTTTACTGATGCTAATTGGGTAGGAAACATTGATGACAGAAAGAGTACAAGTGGTGGAGCATTTTTTCTTGGCAAAAGGTTAGTATCTTGGACCAGTAAAAAGCAAAATTGCACATCCCAATCCACAGCAGAAGCAGAATACATTGCTGCAATAGTAAACTACTCTAATATTGTTTGGTTCAAATAGTTATTGGAAGGCATGAAAGTTGAGATCAAAGAACCCATTGTTATGTTCTGTGATAATACAAGTGCAATAAATATTTCAAAAAATCCAGTAATGCATTCCAAAACCAAACACATTGCTATAAAATATCACTTTGTCAGAGAATTGGTGCAGGACAAGGAAATCAGATTGGAATATATTCATACAAAAGAACAAATTGCAGATATCTTCACCAAGCCACTACCTAAGGATGCATTCTTGTATCTAAGAGGTAAGTTAGGGGTCATTCCCCTATCTGAGGCTCACTAAATTGAGTTTTAGTAATGCATCAAGCAGAGCATGTTGAAGATCAGTCAGTTGATGCAGCATAGTCAAGGAATCATTGCATATGAATCAGTACTTAAGGTACATTGGTATTCAATGGAAGTGTGTTATCTTTGGCATGTGTTGTCAAAGAGGGAGAGTTTTATGTTTGCTGTCATTGCTGTTTGCTGTCATTATTTCATGAAATTTCTAAGAAAGAGATTTTTTTTTAAAAAGAGAAGAAAAGAGGGAGAGTTTTCAGTCAGAGAGAGAAGTTTGCTAACAAAGGGAGATGAGAATCAGAATGAAGCTAAGGATATGTTCCTTATTCTATGTTTGCTGTGAAATTTCATTGTGCTATGACATATTGTGTTGCCATCAAAGCCAAAGAGGGAGATTGTTGGATACAATTGTCTGAAGGAAATTGTTGGAATGATTATGTGTTGTCTTTGATGTCACATAGATGTCATATCAATTGTCAGCTCAGTCGGTTAGCAAAGTAGTTCCCAGTGTCTACCGAGCTCAGTCGATCAGCAAAGCAATTCCTAGTGTCTACCAAGACCTCTCGGGTGTCAAAAGAAAAGTATGGTAGAAAAAAGTGTTAACCGAGCTTCCTCAGTTATCAAAGGAACGTTAGTGTCTACTGAGTTCACTCGGTCTCCAAAGGATGTTGAATAATTCACAGTACTTACTGAGTTCTCTCAGTCGCCAAAGGAAATCTTCTTTGCATTAATGTTTACCAAGCAAGCTTGGCCCAGTAAAGGATTTTGTCAATTTAAGAAATAAAGTTGGTTTATTCCAGCCGACTGTTGTAATGATTAGTAATGTTTGTAATAATTATTAGTGCCGACTTGAAAATCCGAATGGTATATATAGAGAAGGTCAAGTTGTGAATTAAGAGCAAGAAAAAAGAAGAAAGAGAAGAATAGTATGAGTGAATTTTGAAGGATGGTTAGATATCCTTGAAGAGCAGCAGAGATATATTTGATCAGGAAGGATCTAGTGAAGCAGAACAGAGATCTGTAATTAGCAATTCAGTTGCATCACTATTTAGGTCACTTCATTGTTACTTTCTTACCATTGTAGCAGTGATTTCAAAATCTCCTAACCAAGTTGGTTTAACAACCATTTTGTAAATCCTCTAACAAGGTGACAATTCTATTGACTTATTTCAAGACCTCTTACAAGGCCACTCCTAGCAGGGTGATTAAATCCTCTAACAAGGTCACACCTAACAGTGTATTTTATAACCTTTTATCGGGTTGGCTCCTAACAGGGCATCACTTCAGAAGAGTGAAAATCAATAACTAGTTACATTGGTGGTTTTTCCCATATTGGGTTTCCACATTAAATCTAGTGTCTCTTGTGTTCATGCTATTTTCTTTATTCATGCATGTTAATCACTGATGAATGCCTAAGAACAGTTATAATTAACACTCTCTACAATTACCGAGTTTCAGCATTTCACTGTATGTCAGCAGTAAATAATTTAATAGGACATCTAAGGGATCAGTGGTAATATTATTGTGGTTAACTGATTCACCCCCCCCACCCCTCCCTCCAGTTACTACATCTATATTTCCAACAAGCCTTGGTTATTTCCTCCTTTGAAGGAATAGATTTAAGAAAGAGATTATCCTTAGTTGCTAGTAGTGTAGGAATGGAATTCAGCAAAATGTTCTGATCATCTAGATTAAGGCCTGGTTCTTTAGTTAGGATCGAAGAAAAATGGCCCATCATGTCTTTCCTTATCTCTTCCTCTTTATTAAGAGTGCCCCTTTGGGTAATCAAAGAGTTGATTCTATTCATAGCTTTGTGTTTCATAGCTCTTAGATGGAAGAATCTCATATTTCTATCACTTGCTTTCAGCCAAAGAGACCTAGATCTCTATCTCCAAAAAGTTTCTTCTTTAGTTATAATATTGTGGTACTCTACCAAGATAATATTCTCTTCTTTTCTTTTTTCTTCCGTCAATCCTATGCTTTGTATCTTATCTTGAATCTCTTTCAGATCAATTTGAATTTTGCTTTTGATTTGGAATATATCACCAAAGACATCCTTATTCCAATGTCTAACTTTAGACTTGATGTTCGCCATTTTTTTTGCCACCTGGAACATAGCCTTTCCTTCCACTTTAATACTCCACCACTCCTCAATTTTTTTTTTGAAATCAGGGTGATTCAGCCACATTTTCTCTTGTCCCAAAGGAGAATTACCTTTACCTTTGAAGGTATTAGCTATAAAGGAAATAGGAAAATGATCCGATCCTATTCGATTAAGAGCAGAAAGAGAGCAAGAGAACTTGGCAAGCCACCCAAGAGAAACAAGGACTCTATCAAGCTTGACCTGAATGAGATCTGCACCAACTCTCCTATGAGTGGCATTGTTATCAAAGATTAAAATGGGAATTGTAAATGTACTAAGGACATTCCTATTGGTTTTAATACTAACCATGTCGATGAGGCCAATGCTGCTCTTCATGGTCTTATGTTGGCTAAAAGGAAAAACTATAGAAAAGTGTGGGTTGAAGGGGATTCTCTTAATATTATTAAGTGTCTTAATAATATCATGATTCCTTCATGGACAATTGCTAATTCTATCAATAAATAAAAAAGCATCATAAATTCCTTTGATGCGTGTGTTGTTACTCACAATTATAGGGAAGCCAACTCAGCGGCTGACTGGGTTGCAAATGTGGCATGCCGTAATCAGGTGGACACCGAATGGGATGACAGGATTGTCCTTCCTCCTAAAGGGGCATCATTAATCGATACAGATCGATTACAAAGCAGACAATATGTACTTAATGAAGATTACATTAACAGGTAATAAGTGCAGGGATCCGTGTGAGGGTGATGAAGGGCATTGTGGTGATTTTGAGATGATTATTGCCTTTATTTCGTATGATTTATGGGTCTTTCAAGGCTTTAGAGGGTATTATTGTTACTTCAAGCTTAAGCTTCAGGGCTCTATGAGAAATTTTGAGAATAGATTTTTTTACAGTTGCAGATCCATGGGAGGTCGCAAGAAGAGGTGTGAGCCAAGGAACTATAATGAATGGAACCAAAACCTAAAGGTTTGGAACATTGTTAAGAATGGGGGATTGGCAGTTTATTTGGAAAATTTGCATGGAGGGAAGCTTGTTGTTACCAAACATTTCATCAAGATCTGGAATAAGGGAAAAATTATGGTGGGAGCGCAAGACATGTAGGTTATAGAGGAGGTCATTGCTGAGGTGACGAGTCTCAAAATCGAAGGGATCAACTTCTATAGAGACAGGAAGGCGTTAGATAAAGCTCTGGAGGTTTTTGCGGCAACAGACCAAGAAAGGAAGAAAATGGTTAAGGTTGATAACTCTTATTTTAACACTAAATGCATTTCTAGGCAGTGGAGACTGGTTCTTTTTGTTATTATTAGTTACATTATGCTGGATGGAAGATATACCAAAATTTATAATCATCATCTTATTATGTTAAACCATTTCAGACATGGGGTTAAAGTTAATTTCCCCTTTTATCTTTTGAGTTCTTTGAATGCTACTATTCTTAGTTGGAAGAGGGACCCTGAAGGTGACCGTGCCTATCATGAAGGGTTGAAGGTCCTAATCTATGAGGTTCTTAAGTCTAAGAAGGTTAAGAGGTCCTAGTTGAATTAGAAGGCCCTTGAAGATTATGATATTGATGGCAAAGATTTGGAGGAACCCTTTATGGAGGATACTAAAAATGAAGAGGTTGACTCTGAGCAACCCAGCAAACCCTCCATGCATCATGGCTCCTCATCCAAAATAAAAAATAGGAAGACCAAGATGGATGACTTGGTTACTAAAATGGAGATGGAGGAAGAGGAAAGTAGGGATGACAGTGTGAAGGGGAAGGGTAAAAAGGAAATGGAGACTATAGGGAAGTGCACCAGAGCCAAAAATAAGAACAAGGAGAGGGGTAAGAGGGTTTTCATTTCTTTCGATGATGACTGTGCCTCACAAGAGAATGCTTAGGAAAAACAAGACAAGCGGGTGGAGAAGGAACCTATTATGAAGGACCTTGATGATTTAGACCAGAATGTTCTGGTAGATGACAATATCACGTAGGATATAGCCACGGATGTGGCTAATATTGAGAAGGATAGTCTGGCCGATAATAGGGGTAGGGTGGAGATTTCCAAGGAGGAGATGGCTTGTGTGAAAAAGGACTTTGATAACCTGGGGTGTACTACTTTCTTTAACAACCTCAGCACCATGAAAAATGACATCAACACTATTAAAACCCAAATCCAATAGCTTCAAAAGGAAACTGGGGCTCTTGGAAAAATGAATTTGGGAGAGAAGACTATGGGACAGTGTATTGATGAATTGAAGGAGACTATTGGCAGGGCTAAGGGGATAACGTCCTTCAATGACAGAATCATTTTAATGGAGAACAAAATAAAAGAGGGGGATGTTGTTAAAATGGATAGATAAATTTGAGCTAGGACCAATTAATCCAATGAGTAAGGCAAAAGGAAGATTATCATGAATTAATCTAATCCTTAGAGCATACACCAAAAAAGAAATAACAAGGAGACAAGAAATTTTCTAAGGGGGAAAAGCGAAAAAAAACCCCCGTGAATTATGAATGGGAAAAATAGCCAAAAAAAAAGGAGAGAGAGCTTTAGCTCATACAAAATTTGAAGAATGAAAGAGAGAATAGAGAAGTGAATTGTGCAAGTGAATGACAAGAATGAGAAAATAAGCATCTCTTATGTAGAGATGAGAAGAAAGGAGTTGAATGTAACTCCCATGTGCATGTGAGCCACACTCATAATGTGTGTGCCACTTGTGCTATTTCCTCTTAAGGAGGAATCTAGAATAAAAAGAAATTACAAATAAATATTATGTCCTCACACATGGAAAAGAGGACAAGTGTTCATGTAGGGATTCTATAGGAATCTCCTACTTACATAATAAATAAACTAAACTAAACTACCTTGGTTTATAATATTTCACCAAGGAAAGATTACATATTCTAACAGATGTGGTGAAAGGTGGTAACATGATTAAGAGAATTGATAAAATGGAGAACAAAATTGAGCGATTGGAGAAGATGATGGGTAACATCGCTGAGTAGAGTTTCGCCATTCTCAAAGCCTCGACTGAGCATGTCAAGATACTTGTGGACAAGATGGAGTAGGGAAAAGGGGAGCAAGCACTCATGGAGGTTAAGGAGGATCACGGACCTAGTAAAAGAACCAGATCAAGCTTCAAAAATTTCGAGGATCATAAGAACAAAGATATAGAGGAACTCAAAGTTTCCTATGCTAATATGAAGATGTTGGCTGAACAGGCGGCTGAACTAATGAAGAATATCTAGCCAGTTGTTTGTTGTCCTGCTGCCTTTTTGTTGTCCTTTTTCTCTCTGTCTTTCTTTTGATGGACTTGTTAGTTTTTTGGTGTCTTTTTTTGGTGTTGTTGCACTGTTTCCACTGGAACTTTAATGCTTATTTTGTAATCTTGTTGTAAAAGGTTTTGGGTCCTTTCAAAACCTGATTTTATGTAATCAAAACATGATAAAAACTCTACTCCAAAAAGAGATGAAGACTAGTCTGAAGGACTGAAGAAGCCTCCAAAACTAGGGAAAGTTATAGAAAATAGGAACAAGGATGAACATGTAGAACATCACTGAAGCAAGAAGCTACAAACTCTGTCAAGAAGTAACTATTGATCTAAAGATCCTCCACTAAAATATGACCAGATAGAGAAGATTGTAATCTACATGAGTGCCCTCAAATGACACTACTCGAATCAGGAGGCAAACAAAGGAAAACACCTGAACTCAAAGATACATAATAATATAATCTACACAAGTGCTCTCAAATGAAACTACTCGAATCAGGAGGCAAACAAAGGCAAACACCTGAATTCAAAGATACCGATGGTATAAAAACACCAAATTCTGAAAGATCTAATCAATCAAAGCTGGAAGAGTGCATCCAAAAATAGGAAAGAAAGAGTGTCCATATGGTAAATAATCCATTTCACTAAAATGTATAGGTACCCATACACTGCATCCGCATAGTACATAGAGTCAAATACTGAATACATAGCTCACACTATCAAACCAAGGAAGTAGTAGAACCAATAGTAGAAACCCCCCCATAATGCTAACAAGGGAGTAATGATAGATACACTAAAAATTTTGTCCAATATGAACTGCATAATACCAGGAACATCAAAGGTGCAAAGAGAGTACAAACACAAATAAAGATCGCTGAGCCTAATGTCATTAGAGGAGCACTCACATGACAAAAGTAGATGGAAAAAAAAGGCAAACATAAAACCCCCTGGCACTTTATAATGGAGTGCAAGTACATAGAGCACGAGCATGTACAAGATCCCATACATGCAATAGAATGACACTTTATTTCAGTGTGTGTGCATAAAAGAATGCTAAAAAGGTGAAGTATACACTACTCAAAGAAGAAAGAAGGCCACTGAAACAAAAGAATAGACTAAGATGAGTCATTCCTCAAAAGGAAAAGATCCCAGGACTTGAAACATCCAAGATATCCATCAGATTGAAAAAATGCAAGAAACTAAATAAAATATACTTAGAGTAGAATCTAGAAAAATGACTCACAACACTAGAAAGGTCTCAGAACAATCTTTCCAACGATATATCATTTTCCCAAAATGGAGTCTGGATGCACAAGATAGAGCTCCTAGAGTGAAAAAATGAACATCTGGCTTTGAAAGTTAAAAAACATCATCAAAAAAGAAAATTCAAAAATTCAAACCTCCAAATCTAGATAGAACTTGGAACCAACTTTCTAACAATATCTCATTTTCTCGATTTCGACACCATATGCTCAAGTTATGAGCAAAAAACCAACAGTTGCGTTGGAGGACCCAAAAAAGGTGTCTAAAAGGGTTGATGCAGTGCTAACATCAGCAAAATATGAGCCTAAATTTGACGATCGGTTGTCCATCACCGAAAAAGCCCAATAGACCCCTTGGCATAAAAAGTTAGGCCCCTAGTCGCCATATGACCAGGGGCTGAGGCTGCATCCGCTAGGGGATTAAATTTGACAACCAAATGGTAATTGCCACAATTTATATAAAATGAAAATGAAAATCATTGTACAATGTCAGGATGCGTGTTAGGGTCGTACAGCCCTGGTACGCAAAAATTGTTTGCCTTAGAATGCAACGGCATCCAAATCGGATGCACCTTATATGGATTTGGGGGTTCTTGGCCATTGCAAGCTCAACGATGAGGTCTGGTTTAGCCAAAATTGCTCCAAAAAACTAGTGACTACCTCGGGATCCGTGTTAAGGTTGATTGCAAAAAAAAATTGCCACAGATTCCAACTTTGTCTAAATTGGACAAATTTTATAGGGATCTAGGGGTTCTTGGATGCTTTGAATGCAACTGTGAGGTCCATTTGAAGCCAAGCTGACCAAAAAGAGAGGTCCACCTTGATTCAACAGAAAACCCTCTGAAATGCAAATCTAACAAAAATGGTCAAATCTCTCGAGAAGAGGATAGGGGAAAATAGATCTGAAGCTCTGATACCATATTAGAGTTGATGAGTAAACAACCCACAGATCCCAAGAACACCTGTCACAAAAAGAGAGAGAAGCAAGAAGCTAGAGAGGCCTGAACGCATCGATCCATGAAAGAGGACACATTATTGATGTGCAAAAACAAAATTTGTAATTCAATAAAATGAATATTTTTCAATAATATTGAAATAGAGATCAATCCTTATAAAGGAGATCAAAAAACCCTAAAAAGGTAAAACCTAGGTTGCACAATAATAATTAATAAAGTAATTAATTATTATATGCCAAAAGTTTAGGTTAAGTAGAAAGAGGTAATAAGTGATTTAGTAATTAAATCAAACATGATTTAATTAATCAATAAACACTTTATTACTCTAACAGTAGATCACCAGAAGTGATCAAAACTTTGTAGCCCTAATAGGAACACTTTATTGCTGCAGTAGTGAAGATTTGGTGGTGTCATCCCCACCCCAATTTTACCTTTCAAGGGTTTTTGGGTTACCAAATCTTTTTGTTATGTGTTTCATTTTCATGGATGATTATTAGCAGTTGGATCTATTTCAGCATTGAAGTTTGTATTTATGATATACATGTTGAATTGGTTTCAAAGTATAAAAGTTTAAAGATTTTGATTCAACCCCTCCCCACCCTCTCTCAGTATCTTGGTTTCCCAATAAGACTTCCAACAGATGTTACATTCAGAGAGATGAGGACAATCTTGGAAAATTTGACAACATAGTAGATGAAGGTATATTTCTAGGATATTCTACAAAGAGAAAAGTGTATTGATGTTATAATGAGAGACTGAATAAGATTGTTGAAAACGCAAATGTGAAGGTTGATGAGGAATTTTAGAAGACTCTTGAGAAACACATTGAATATGAATCTAATACAGAAGACAAAGGAAAAGAAAACAAGAAAGAAGAAGAGGAAACAAAATAGGCTTTGACATCTATAGTTAAGACACCAAGGTATGTATAGAAAATTTATTCTAAGAATCAGATTATTGGTGACAAGAATAGAGGATTTGTTACTATAAGTAGAGAAACACAAGAGCAAGGTTGTTGTGTTTACTTTCAAAAATTGGACCTAAATCTATAAAAGAAGCATGTAATGATCAGAACTAGGTAAAAGAAATGATGGAATAACTTGATCAAATAGAAAAGAATTAGACTTGGGAACTTGTACCCATACCAGATGATAAGAATGTGATTCGTACAAAATGGGTTTTCCAAAACAAGATGGATGAAAATGGAAAGGTAATAAGGAACAAGGAAAAATTATTTTGCAAGGGTTACACTCAAGTTAAGGATATTGATTTTGATGAGACTTATTCCTATGTCACCCAGATGGAGGTGATCCAGATATACTTAGCATTTGAAAATTATAAATATTTCCAAGTTTATCAGATGGATGTCAAGTTAGGATTCTTAAATGGAGAATTGAAGGAAGAAGTTTACACTGAACAAACAAAAGAATTCAAATTAGAAGGGAAACTGAATGTTGTGTGAAGATTGAAGAAGGCATTGTATAGTTTGAAGCAGGCACTGAGAGCCTAGTATGACAGGTTGGATAGATATTTGATTGGACAAGGATTTCATAAAGGATCAACTAACAGTAATTTATATTACAAGATTTATTTAGATAAGATTATGATTGTTGTTTTTTATGTTGATGACATTATTTTTGGAGGAAAAGATGACTTGTGTAGGAGATTTGTAGAGGAGATGCAGAAGGAAGTTTATATGTCTCTGATTGGTGAGTTGATTTTCTTTGTTGAATTGCAGGCAAATTAGAATAGTGAAGGTATTTTCATTTCTCAGTCCAAGTATATCAAGGAATTGTTGAAGAAATTTCATTTGGAAAATTCTAAACCAATATGTACTCCTATTGTTACTAGATGTAAGTTGACTAAGGAAGATGATTCACCAAAAGTAGATGCAAGAAGGTATAGATCAATGATTAAAGGATTGATTTTCCTGAATGTTACTAGACCAGATATTATGTATGCAGTATGTTTGGTAGTCATATTTCAAAAAGAACCAAAAGAGTCACATGTTATAGCAGTAAAGAGGAATTTCAAATGTTTGAAGGGAATAGAATAGTTTTGATTATGGTATCCAAAAGGTTGATATTTCACATGAAAAGCTTATATTGATGCAGATTAGGCTGGTTGTCTAGATAATTTGAGAAGTACAAGTGGTGGATCTTATTTCCTTGGCTCTTGGCATGTTGTGTGGTCAAGAAAGAAGCGGGATTTTGTAGCATTATCAACTACTAAATTAGAATACATTACAACATACTCATATTGTACTTAGGTATTATGGGTGAAAGAGACCTTGAAGGATATAGGTATAACTTTTAATGAGATGGTTTCAATTGTGTGTAATAACATTAGAGTGCTATGAACATTTTAAAGAGTCAAATCTGACATTCCAGAATGAAACATATATCTATCAGGTATCATTTCTTGAGAGAAAAGGTATAGTAAAAGGAAGTGAAGCTTAAGTACATGCATACAAAGGAAAAAAAATAGATATATTTACAAAACCTTTGTGCAAGGATACTTTTGAGTATCTCAGGGGGAAAATGGGCATTTTGTCCCTTCCTACTATTCACTAAATGCACTAGTGTGTGCATTTGTCCAGTGAATTGCATGCTTATTATTTTCTAGATCAATTCTTAGTGGCTTCCTCTCAAGGGGAGAAAAGTGAGTTAGTAAAGGGGAGTTTTGTCCCTTTTTCATTGTTTTCGAAGGGGGAGAAAAGTGGAGAAAAGTAGAGAACATTGATGTTGATATCTTTTGACAGTGAGTTATTTTCTTTGTTATTGATGAATGTTGTCATCAATGAAAAAGGGGGAGATTATTAGAATGTGAGGTTGATGCTACCCATGATGTTTTCATTTTTTTTTTCATTGATGTCAACATATCTGATGTATAACCTAGTTTTGGGTCCATGTAAAACCTACTTTTACCTTAATCAAAAACATATCCGATGTATAGAAGTGGTTCATTTCTAATTTTATTATTTTGTCGTATCGATTGATTTGTATATTGATATCTTTTTTGTATCAGTAGGTTGTGTTGGTGTATCAATAGAGGTGTTCACTAAAGGATGTGCTTTAAATGTGTATCCTTATCTATGTTGATGTTGGTCGCTTTTAGTGTGAAATATATGGTAGAATGTTTATTTGGGTTTGGTCCTATTTGGAACGTGTTCATTGTGTTTCAGTCCTAACAGTTATTGTGTGATGCTTGTTCATATCCGTTGGGACCAAAAGTCTTGGAGATGGTGTAGCATGCTAATATATGCAAGGCATGTTGTATTGGGAAAGGTGGTCCATGTTTCATTCCTTTCCACTTTTAGAATGCTTCATTGTGACCTATTTGAAATAAGTTTAGGCCAACTTAGTTTTTGGCATCAAGGTGTATAACAAGAGTGATAATATCAATTATTTATGTAATGTTTGTATGCAAGTAATATGTGAAGTGAATTAAAATTTGACAAGGAATGATATGTGTATTGATGTTCATATGATTTGGTGCAAACATTAGAATAATTTAATATCATTTATGTATTAAAGTGTGTTTGTGGCAATAGTTTTAGCGGTGGATTCAAACTCATTTCTTATATTATGGCAGTGAGCCTAATTGTATTGGCAGTGAGCCTGTTTGTACTAGAAGTTAGCCACTTTTATATGTTAATGACAAGAATCTTCATAAAAAAGGAAATGTTTAGTACCCTTATAGGTAAAGATTCATATGATGAGAAAATATTGATCAAGAAAACATAATAAAAGACTACAAAGATGATGGAAAGTCTATTGAATATAATTTCTTATCCTCCAAAGAAGATAGATATAGATGCAATTCTAGTTGACACCACTCTTATGGATATAAGAATTGTGCTCCTAATTCTATAGATGTTGATGTTTTTTTGGATAAGACTCTAGATGAGTTAAAAAAAAATGATAATACTAAAGTCCTAACAAGGGACAACATGAACAAAATATCATTGACAATGGTTTGGAGAAAATGGCAAAATAGAATTTGGAGAAGGAGAAGAGTCGAGAGAAGAAGGAATTTGAGGAGAAGAAGGTTGTTGAGGAAAAGAGGGATGATGAAGAATTAGTTGAAATACTTAATGGTGAATTTTTTGGACCTCTCAGAGATTTGGTTTTATATTTCTTGAGCCTTCAAGTCTATTTTCAACCAATTGTTACAACTAAAGGATTGCAAGTTCCTATAATATTAGGTTAGATGGACCTTTCTCAATTGATGCCACTACATAAGCTCCATCTGGGTGATATCATTCACCCTTATACATGCAAATAATTTATAAAATCACATTGTAGATTAAAAAATTTATGGATGATGTGGTGAAGGTTTTACATAAAGACCTTCTAGAGATTCAAATTGATGAATCTTTAACTAGTGCAAAGAAGTTTCTAAAGTTACTTGATGGTTTCAAAAAAATTATGCTTCCAAATTAGAAGCCACAATTTTTAAGGATGCAAAGAAGAAAATTATAGATAAGAGATTGTAGAAAATGATAAACATGTGTGATAAAGCACATATCCAATTACAAGAGAACCTAAAATATTTTGAAAAGAATGTTAATGAAGTAGTTGTGTGTACTAATGTTTTCATCGATGGCCCATCTCAACAAAGAATATTAAGGACCAAATTGATATTATAGAGTCGCCAATTGTGTTGATGGCTAATAAAGTAGATCTAAAGAATAATTTTGAAGGGCTCCAACAGACTATAAATATAAAATGTGTATATACATTTAAATATTTTAATATATTAAAAAAATAAAGATAAAGAAAGAGTTTTTAATCTAAGGGATGTGGCAAACTTAAAGCTCACCTGTCTAGTGAAGTTACTCAAGGATTTAGAGAATTTGAACAAGGAAATGATGGTTTCAATTAGCATAAAAGAGGTAGAGGATCTTCTTTTGAATATTTAGAGCCAATGGAGTATTTTGACCTTAGCGAGAGATGAGTGGAAAACCACTTGGACACAGATCAAGTTCATTCATAAGGGCATCATGCCCCTATCTAAGTGAGATGATTATTTTTACAAGTAAGACAATTTTGTTCACACACACACATATATATGTATGTATGTATGTAATATCATAAATTTTCACCCCTATGAAATTTATCATTACACCATGCCTCTAACTTTTCTTAAATATGAAAATACACATCACCCTTTGTGCTCATTCATTTAGGCTTATCGTTAAAATCTCATAATCTCAATTGTATGGATTGGATAGCCTAGGATGTCTTCACGTTGTAGAGATATCTTTGTAGTGTGCACTTGTCCACAAATTTGCAGACGTGCAAAGTATCTTTGAGGTGTTACAAATTTTCACCCTAGAGTCTAACACCTAATTCCATCACCCACTGATATAATATTTGACTCCCAGCCATCATCATTTCATTTTGGTTCTTCTTGATCTTCCTCACAATATGCATAGTACACTTCTTGATCACCATTATCAGCTTGTTCATTGTATTTTTAATCTCTATCTTGAAAGAAAATATCTTCTCCATTGATTTATTACTGCTTTCTTTTTCCATTCTTACCTTCACTCCTTCAAGCCTCAACTTCATAACAATGAAGGAAATCCTTTTGTCCAATTTTATTTTGTGTTTTGGTAGAATATCATTCTTCTTGATCTATATCTTATAATATCACCATTTATATCATTATTATTTGATCATTTTGGGTTATCTATCATCAATTGTCTATTTGGTTTCTATGAAGTTAGAAACATCAAAGAAGGGATTTGACTATGGCAGGTCTCCAAATAGACCCAACAATTTCCTTCATCTTTGTGTGTGCAGATTCATGGGAAAAAAAAGAGTGGATTATCGACCTCATCAAGTCAAAATCATTGTGAGCTGTGTGTGTGTGTGTGTTTATGTAGTGAAATTATACCCCTTTATACTTTTTTAGTATGTTATTTCATATTTTTCTATCTTAGTTAGTCTTTGTTATTTTCCTCATTTATTGTGTCATCCTTTGTACTTATTTATATGGGATAAATGTGCATTTTTTTTTTGTCTCATACCTATGTAATGCCCCGCTAGGGAACCCATGAGAAATTAACCTAAATATGCAACTAAGTTTACAAAATATTTTTTTTCTTAAGAGTTTACACAACAACAATGTTTAACAATGTGAACACAAATTTTTTTATTATTAGTACTTTAAACCATAGTTTTGAATGTAAAGACTTCGATAAAATAGCACGGCCAAAATTTTTGACTGGGACACATAACATAGCAAAACTTTGGTAGATAAAGTGATATATAAATTAATAAAATAAAATATAAAATATTGTTTAGAAAAATATAAGAAATAGATTTAGGGATGAAGAGTTAAGAAATTATTGATGAGGTAACAAGTCTCCTACGAAGTGCTGCTCTGCCCTATCGACTGCAATCATCTTCAATCAGCATCCAATATACAGTCAGCGTATACAATCAACATCAGATTCAAAGCAAACCTCTGATCCACATTTGGTGACTGCTACTGCTCACCTTTGGTCATCAACAATTCACATACTGCTGCTCATATATATCAGAGATATATGCTATCTCCTTGAAGAACTCTAATGCGACTGGTTCATTTGTGTAACAAGTGCGATTAATCTGTCTTGAGGAGTATACAGTGCTGGAGCTTCCTCCCTATAGATCAGATCCATCATTGAGAAGCTGATCATTCTAGCAACGGTGAGCAGTGATGGGAGCCATTCCAAATGATTTTAGGTTTTTGCTTCTGCGATGGGATTCATTTCCACCACTCCAAATTCTGTTCCAGGCATCTACGACAGGATTTGTTTCCAAATTCCACTCACTCATTTGCAACGGGATTTGTTTTTGCGACAAGCCACTCCAAATTCCAGGATCTAGGGCGTTTAGATCAACTTCTTATGCAGCGATCTCCAGTGTTGAGCCAAAGATTTTCATCCAGTCAATGCAGCGAAATCTTCAGGGCATCTTGGGTATCAAATCTCAATCTAGGGGTAGAAAATTCAGGCATCTAGGCAGTGATTTCCTCCTTTGATTTCCAAATTTTTTCAAGGCAAAGGAGGCACCAAAATTTCGATCTTGGGGCATATAAATTCCAAATCTAGGGCATTTCCTGATTTTTTCAAGGCAGATCCAATTTTCATCACAGAGCATTTCAATTTGGAAGGCATGCATTCTCAGATTTTTGTGAATTACATCAAGTTTGAGGGTTGAAGGCAATTACATCAAGACAAGATTCAGATTTTCATAGTGAGTAGATGCAAACTTTTCATTCAAAAAGGAAATCCACCTTACAAAGACGTCAGATAAATGTTGGTCTTTTTCATGCGAATCGAGATGCAAAGAAATATTTAGCCATATACAGTAAGGATAACCCTAGAGCAAAAAGGCCCAATATGGCTACAGGTGCTACAAAGAAGCAAGACAAAAAAGAGGTTTTTTCAAGTTATTGTTTTAATTGTTGGCTCTATGGCCACAAGAAAAAAGATTGTCGTAAACCAGTATAGCATCACCCTTCATATGAGCATTTGAAAGATTTCATAGCAAGACAGAAGAAATTAGCTAAAGAAAATACAGATTTGGAATTGCGCGTAGGCTTCACTCAAGAAAAACCTTATCCTTGCATTGATGTCTCTGCTCTGATTAAGGACTCCTCTGAATCTTCACTACCAGATAAGCGAGAGAAGGATTCCCAGAAAGAAAAACTTAAGGAAATTGCTAGGGAGGAGAATCCTGGTTATGCACTTAGAATTAACAATTTAATCCCTAAGCAAATAGGGAATGGTAAGCTAAAAGTCTTCTCAGTCAAGGCTTTGGACAGATAAATAAATATCTATTCCAAGACTAAATATGCAAAATCAGGCATAAGCATCGGGGCTGCTAAGGTGGGAAGGCCTGAGTACAATTTAAATTGTAGAACCAATGAACCCCTATCTGCTAAGGGGGAAGGCAGGATCTTACCTACTCAAGCACCTCCCATTTGCATGATGAAGAACGAATCCACTTGGCAGACGATTAAAAATAGGAAAAAGGTTCACAGGTATCAACTATCTCATAGTCCTTTTAATCTATCTCTGAATAACCCATTTGATTTGCTTAAAGAGGAAGATAATGGGAGATATTCACCCCCCCAGAAAGGCCATAAGGCAGGACAAAATAAGTTCCATACCAATGTCTCAGAGATCTACCCACAGAAGGATCAAACACATAGAAAGAATCAAAAAGGTTTAACAAGTAACAATGTATTAAGGAAGTTTCAGGAACAAAACATACAGGTATGCATGCCCCCTCATAAGTGTAATAAAACTATGGAGAGTAACAATGATAAAAGAATAGGTAATTTCTTTCAGAATCCTAACATGATTAGAATAGATCTAGATGGAAAATGCATAGAACAGAGACAAAATTCTTTTGTAGATACAGGGCTGATTTGTCGATGGTCTGGAGTAGGAACTTCTACCACCGATCTGATAGCCTGGTTGAAATCTCAACTCTCGAATGAGGTAAGTATATCTATCTTATTAGAAAATTTTATTTTCATTAATTGTAAAGATGGAAATATTAAAAGTAAAATTAGAAATGAAGGGTTAGCTAAGTATAAAGACTCTAATTTTTATATTTTTGACTGGGTTCCCCTGTTCAACCCAATAAAACTTAAGGACTTTCTTGTAGAAAAAGCTATAGTTCTTAAAAATCTGCCTATAGAATTATCTGATGTAGAAACTGTCAAATTAATAGGAAAACAAATTGGTGACTTTCTAAGCATTATTGAAAATGATAATAACCAATATGAAAAAATCATTAGAGTAAAGATCAACTATCATAAAAAATGGATACATCCCATTAGAGTATGCTTTAATTCTAACTCTATTATTATTAACCCCATTATTCTAGAAGATTTTGTAGAAAGACAAACAAATGATCTAGAAACCAATAATTTAGGACAAATGGACACTCATATTCAGAAGACATCAGAATTGAAGGAGAGTTTTAACCCAAAAAAGGAGGTTTCACTATGACTTCTCCTAAGAAAACTAATCCGATCAGCATCTCCACACAACCTTCAGACTCTGAGTGTCAACCCCCTTTTGCTCTAGAAAAGGAAATATCAATAAATAAAACCTTAAATGTTGAGGTCAAATCTCCTCTACCTTTATCCATGGAACTTGTGAATTACCTTAGTACTCAGAGTTTCAAGCAAGAAAATAACACTAAAATTACCTCTTACAGCCCAAACAGAATCTCCAACAGTCTAGAAGATAAAGAAAGATCACTTCTTAAGGAGAACCCAAAAAAAGAAAGAGTAATAGTTGAGATCACCAATGAGTTTATGGACACCCTTATAGATGAAATATGTGACAAAGAGGAACTTGAGGACCAAAAAATCTTGCTAATTAAAAGTATTATAGAGATGTTGGCATCAGATAATACTCAGGAAAATGGAGAAGAAGACATGGAAACGGAATGCTTTCCAAATCTAGATGAGATAGGAGACATGGAAAGGGATATTAATGAAAGAGAAGATCCCTCGTATGATAGGAAAGAAGAAATAAATAATAATACAAGGAATCAAAATGAGGAAGAGATCAGAATTTGCCTAGAAGGTATCAACAATGAAGATAGACAATTAGGAAGGGCAACAACTATTGATGGAATCAAACCCAACGGCAATCTCTCATTGGTTAAAGACTCCATAGAAGGCCTCTTTGGCATCACCAACCAAGATAGGCAGTTAGGAATAGCAATGAAAAGAGGAAGTCTGAGCACCCCTAATATCAATAGAATTAAAAAGAAGAGGAGGAGGAAATCCGAAGTGGAGTTAAGAACTATAAATGTTAATGCAGGAACCCAAATAGAGATTGTAGATATTCCTAATATTGATAAAAACTCAGAACTCATCCATTCTGAATCTTTCCATCAGTTAAAAGAAATGCAAAAAGAAGAAATGGAAAAGTCCCCCTTAGTGGAGACCATTGACCAAGGATCACTGCTAGACTTTTTAGGATTAGACCCTGCCTCTATTCTGGAAGATTCTAGGAGTAATGATATAATAACAGGAGTATTAGGCTCGCTATCGAAAGAGGAACTCTGTGAGGAAAACAAAGAGAACATCGTTAGGAACAATATAGAAACTTTAGGTTTAGGAAAATCTATTAAGGGCAAGTTAGATGCTGATACGGGGAAACTAGTCAAACCAAGAGGTAGAAAATCTCTTGCTGAACTAAGAGCTAAAGAAGGAATGGCGCCAGGTCAAGTTAAAATTACCAATATTCTATACTCTAGGAAGGGGAAGATCCTTCCCGAGTCCTCATGAAGATCATTAGTTGGAATGTTAGGGGTTTAAATGCCCCTAACAAACGAAGCCTTGTAATAAGGCAATTAGCGAAAATTAAACCAAATATGGCTATGATACAAGAAACTAAACTTTCTAATGAAGGATATGAGAATTTTAAAAAGAGTATAGGGATTAGAGAATTTATAGGTTGCGAGGCAGAAGGCGCTTTGGGTGGGATTGCTTTTATTTGGGATCCAAGAGAAATAGTTTTCAATATTCATGAAAAACATAAAAATTGGATGGGAGGTCAAATCAAAAGTTTAAAATCAGATTTAAAATTTAATCTAATAAACATGTACGCTCCAAAATTCTTACACGAAAAGAGAATTTTATGGAAGGAGGTTAAGGATTATATTGAAAGCTTCCCGAATGATACATTTATACTAGGAGGAGATTTTAATGCTATCCTATCCTTGGGAGATAAACTGGGTGGGACAAAACACATATCAAAAACTACTTTAGAATTTCAGGAATGGATAAATAGTATAGGAGCTTCAGAAATTGAATCAGATAGAGGGAAATACACCTAGACTAACAAACGAAAAGATAGAGTTAATAGTAGAAAAATTGGACAGGTTCTTCTTTATTGGGGAATTGAGAAATTTTGACTTTGATCTTACTAATGAGGTACTACCTATTGCTAGTTCCGACCACTTTCCTATAGAACTAGTAATTTCGGAACCAATCAGAAATAAAAAAATCCCATTTAGATTTGAAAAAATGTGGTTACTTAATGAGGAATGTTTGGATCTAATTAAAAAATGGTGGACAGAGACAAGATTTGAAGGCTCCAAGATATATAAAGTCATAAGGAAACTAAAATTAATAAAAAGAAATCTGTCTCAATGGAGTAAGAACACTATTGGGGATATATTTGTGAAAAGAGATCTTATAGAAAAAGAGCTGGAAAATGGGAATAAGGAGATTACTGAAGAAGGTAAACAGACTTCAGATGATAACAAAGAGCAAGAACTATTATGTAAATACTATGATTCTCTTTCACAAATTAGCGCCTTCTGGGGGCAAAGAGCGAGAGAAACATGGCTCAGGGAAGGGGACCGAAACACCAAATTTTGTCACAATAGCGTCAAAGCTAGAAGGAATATAAATAAGATTTCCAAAACCAAAGATAGCAATGGTAATACAATAGAGGATCCCGAAGAAATTGCACATTTAGCAGTCTCTTTCTTTGAAAAATCTCTGAATAACTTAGGGAGTGTGGATTTGTTGGACCAGACCAAGCTATTAAGAAACATCCCTCGTATAATAACCTCGCATCAAAATAACCTCCTAAATGCTGCATTTACAGAAGATGAAATACTCAAGGTTTTAAAGGAAATGAACCCGGATAAATCCCCTGGTCCTGATGGATTCCCAACTTTTTTCTTTCAAACGTGTTGGTCATTTATGGGCAAGGAAATTACTGATGCTCTAGAGGGAATGAGAAACTCAGGACATATTCTTAAAGAGCTAAATAACACATTCATTGCTCTTATTCCCAAAAAGGTCAATGCAGAGAAATTGAATGAGTTCAGACCTATCTCCCTGTGTAACACTTTGTATAAAATCTTCTCAAAATCACTGGCAGGCAGAATGAAACAACTTCTTCCATTGATTATATCCGAAGAACAAACAGGATTTGTCCCTAATAGGTCAATTTTGGATGGAGTGATTATTGCTCATGAGGCTATACATTCAATAACAAATAATAAGGATCCGAGTATGTTGATTAAGTTAGACATTAGTAAGGCGTATGATAAAGTGGACTAGAGATTTTTGTGTAAATGTATGGAAGCTTTTGGATTCTCAAAACAATGGATCAATATGATTTTTGAATGCATCTCCACCCCTCACTTCTCAATTATGGTGACTGGGTCTCCTGAAGGCTTTTTTAGCTGTTCTCAAGGTTTGAGGCAGGGAGATCCGTTATCTCCTTTTTTGTACATTATTATGGTAGAAGCTTTAGGGAGAGGTATCAAGAAACTTCAGGAAGAGGATAAGGTTAAAGGAGTCAAGATTACTTCGGGAGTCGAGGCTACTACTCATCAACAATATGTCGATGATAATCTCCTTTTTGGAAAGGCGCTTTTAGAAGAAGCTCAAGCTTTCAAAGAAATCTTAAAAACTTATGCTAATGCTTCTGGACAATGTATAAATGAGGAAAAATCAGAAATTTTTTTTATCAATACTGAAGAGAGACGAAAGAATGAGATTAAATGTATTCTAGACTTCAAAGAAGGTTTCTTCCTATGTAAATATTTAGGTTTACCTCTGGATAAGGGGGTCAAATCAAATCACTTATGGGAAAGCACAATTCAAAATATCTCCAAGAAACTAGATCAATGGAAAGGTAAATGGTTATCAAATGCAGGAAGGGCTGTTATGATCAGGTCAGTCCTCTCTGCAGTTCCTATTTATCAGATGATGAGCATGAGAATCCCGACAGGTATTAATAAGGAGATTGCTCGAAAGTTAAGGAGATTTTTCTGGCAAGGGTCGGAGGAGAAATCTAAACTAGCTTTAATTGCTTGGAATAAGATTTGTAAGCCAAAAGTAGAAGGAGGTTTGGGAATAAAAGACCTTACGCTTCAAAACAAGGCCTTGGGGGAGAAATTAGTATGGAGAATGATTAAAAACCCAAAGGCAAAATGGGTTAAAATACTAAGATATAAATATTTACTAGGAGAAGAGGAGGAAAGTGTTTGTCATTCTGATAATTATCCGACGGGCTCACGCATATGGAACTTTATAAAAGAATGTAAAGATATAGTATTAGAGTCCCTTTCTTGGGATGTGAAAAGCGGGGGTAAGGCTCTTTTCTGGGATGACTCATGGGGAGGAAAACTGGCCCTACGTGAAATTATTGGGAACGATCAGCTAAATGAACTAATCAAACAAAGTAAGGGAGAGCGGGTTAAAGACTATTTTTCACAAATCAATAATAGTGAGGGTAGCAGCTAGGCATGGAAATCTCTAGAGGAACTCAGACTTCCCCTTGATTTCCAGAATAAACTTAACAAGGCTCTACAAGAACGAAACTTCTATCCACGCTCTAGGGAGGACACAATTATATGGGCTACCTCAAAGAGTGGTGTATACAACTCGAAAGAAGGTTTCAAAGTTATTTCTGGGATAGATAATCCACCCACCAGTCTTCCCATTGATCTATGTTGGAATAGAAACTCTCTTCCTAAGGCAGGTCTATTCTCATGGGTAGCTTTACAGAAAAGGATTCTCACCGCTGAATGATTTGAAAAAATAGGGTATCATGGTCCTTCTAGGTGTGCCCTGTGTGAGAAAGAAAGTGAGACAATTAATCATATTTTGTTAAATTGTGAGTATGCCAATAAATGCTGGCTTTGGGTTCTGGAGAAAATAGATTTGAAAACTGCTCTTCAAAATGATATCACAGAAGTTTTTATTTCATGGCAAAGATCATGTAAGGAGGATTTATATAGTAAAATGAGATACATAATCCCATCTCTGTTAATCTGGGAATTATGGAAGGAAAGGAACCGTAGGATTTTTCAAGATAAAAAGATGAACATTGAGAGTTTTTTGAACAAATTAGAGGCAAATATAGTAGAAATTACAAACAATAGAAATATGCTGGGACAATCAATGATGGAATTCTCACTAGAAGACAACAACCAGAGAAAGAAGTGGTATGGCTTGAAAGTTCCTCCCTGGATTGGATCTAGCATTGACAATAAATCCTTATCAAGGGCGAACTGTAAATGGAAACCACCGGAGCAAGGATGGATTAAGTTGAACTTTGATGGGGCAGCTAGGGGAAACCCAGGGGTGGCGGGTATAGGGATATGTTTACATAATGCGGAAGGAAAGTTATTAGGAAGGTTAGCAAAACCTATAGGAATTAAGACAAATAACGAAGCTGAAATAGAAGCTATAAGAGTAGGTCTAACTTGGTGCAAAAAATGGAGGCTTAAAAGAATTACGATTGAAGGAGACTCAGCTATTATTATAAATGCAATAAGACAGGGTAGAACGCCAAACTGGAAACTAAATAGTGCTATTGAACAAATATTGGAATCTCTTGAAGTTATAGGAGATTATACAGTGAATCACATTTACAGGGAGGGAAATATAGACGCAGATAAGTTAGCTAACCTAGGAGCTGACGGGCAAGAAATTGAAGAAATTCATGAGAGTTTGAAAGAAGAACTCGGACGGTGAAGGAAAATGATTTCAAAATAGGAAATCAAGATTAGATATAAATAAATGTAAATGAATTTAAAGGTAAACAAGTATAGATACATTTGCAAGTATAGCATAAAAATGCAAATACACACACACACACACACACACACACACACACACACATATATATATATATATATATACTGCCCTCTTACATAGCAGACTTCAAGATAGGGAATGTAAGAAGTTAACATCTCATTTAGTCAAAACAATCATCATATATTAAGGGCATGCCAACCTACAATGAAGTCTCATTGATCACAAAAATGATAATCTTTAAAATAGAAAATGTTATGACAAATTAAAAGATTCGTAAAGTGCCCATAAATTTCTTATGTTCATAGCATGACTGTCAATAGAAATGGACTCAGATTGTAATGTTTTATTTAGTAGACTAACTCATGGATTAAGATTTGAAATTCCTTAATTTCATCAATACCTAACCTGAACTAGCTTTATGAGGATTGAATCATGAAAATGATTAATTAATTGTAAATTAGGAGAATAGAGGTTGCATGGTGTCTTTCTATATTGCAGGTATACAGGGAAAGCATAATAGACCAAAAAGGCAGAAATAAAGAAAAAGAGGCTCAAGAACTAATCAAAGCTAAGGCAAATACTCGAAGAGCAAGGATGAGAGAAAATAACACAATTTTTCAAAAGCACAGTTAAAATTAAAGGAAGGCTCATTAGCTCTAAAAATAAGAGCAAGGTATATGTAATCTCAATCTAAATAAATTTACGACACAGGATGGGAATGCTCATCAGTTCTTCTTAAAAGACCATTGTATATAAAAGAGTAATATATTTGTGTTCACTATCATGGAGGTATGCCTCCATTAATCTGTACTAAAGCGGGAATGCCCTCTTCGACTCCATCAAGTGGAGCTTTGTAATCCTACGCCTGTAGGAAATCTAAACTTGATTTGTTTCTGGACAAAAGTCTCGGGCCAGACTGGAGGTTTTCTTCCCTGTTCTTTCCTACCAGTGCCCACACGAACGGAGGAAAATGTAAAAAGATAAATTTTAAATAGATAAAATCAAGGCTTCGGCCGTTTATTGATCAAAAAAAAAAAAAAACAATGTTTAACAATGTAGAAGCAATACAATATAATTACAACTCAAACATAGATTACAAATCTCAAGGGTTCCTTGACGTAGATTACATAAATATTAATTAAACCACTTAATGAAACAACCATACAAAGTCTCCACATAATGTAAATAAGTACATCATTATATACATGAAATCATGATACAACTGATACCACAAGGTATACCTGATAACCCATATCCATTGCACATGTCGTAGGGTATGTAATAATAATCAACATAAAGTACAATATGATATCTCCAAAATAACTGATACAATGGTAAAAGAATATAGAATAAGAAAGATAAGAATACATCTTTAATAATGAGGAACAAGAAGGTACAACTAATACAAGGATCATCTAGCATTGGTAAACAAATGTCAGAATCTCAAATGGTAAAAGAATCACTACCACCCGACCTTGTGGAACCTAAATGGTCCACTCCCACTATGCTAAGGAGATAACAACAAACCCCACTCAGATATCAAACACAACACAAACTAAGAAAGGGATCTTGAAAGCTTTCTATCTCAAAAGGTACAATAAGACAACAAAAGTAAAACATACTCAACCAAAGGCAACCAACACATGTAGGAAACCTAAGATGCATATGGAGAAGTGTCATCATATGAGCCAACTCTAGAGTTATCCTGACAGTCTCTCAAGACTCTGGCACCCTATTGACTCTATGTGGTATCAATAATCCTCTCATACAGATGAGGTACCAACTATGCTATATCCAAATCCACGCAGGTAGCAAGCATCATCTCATAAACCATCCTAGCCTATACTAGCACTCAAGGCATGGGTGAGGAACACAAACATCTTATTAATGTTTTTATCCTAGTAGATTTTATTACATTATCACTTTATTAAGTCACTTGCAATAAGTTATCCTGGGAACCACTTGCGGACCTCGGTGCCTATTGCAAGCCACTCCCCACCTATACACTTAGTTAACCTACCTAGGCTCACAAACTAGATAATAATAGAATGATAACAATAATCCTCAAATCAGTTCCATAATATAATAGGAACACACTGGTTCTCATATAACCACAATAACATAACAACACTCTCAAGGTGTCTTTAAAATCATAAGCTTCAATAAAACAAGGTTGGCAGTAGAGATTGAAACCATATTTCTCCATGTGAAATATGTAACCCAAACACAACCATACAGGATAACCTTCATACCACATGATAAAATTACAAGGTGACTACATATCATATAAAAGATTAATTCAAAATTAAGATTAAAACAATGATTACAAAAAATAACTCACACATTCCAAAAATATCCTAGAGCCTCTGGTATACAATTTCAAATTTACCCAACATAGTTCCCTAATTACATTCAATCAAAGTCTCAAAACATGCAAAAGTATCCAAAACCAATTTATAAATTCCAATTGACTAAAACAATCATCTTGTTGACTAAAGTCCATTTGACTACAAAAGCGTTCATATAAATATCTCATACATAACTATCTATTTCAAATAAAATCTCATGCATATATACTTTTAAAATAAGTATTTAATTAAAATTTCCATGCATATCAAAACACCATGTATTTAATAATAAAATAATGTTATTAATTTTCTAAATATAAATATGAATGAAAACATTAATATTAAAACCCGCATGTAAAAGAATCAATTACTATTTATTTATTAATTAACATTTTGTAAATAATTTTAAATCTGAGAATTAATAAATAATAATAAGAATAAATTGTTTTATTTTTAAATTTTTAAAAAAAATTTAAATCCAAAAATTAATAAAAATAAAATAATTTTTATTTTATTTTTTTATAAATTGTTAAATTTGAAAATTAATAAATAATAATAATAATAATAAATTCAAATAACAAAATCCCTTTTTTTTAAATAACACATAGTTTTCTCAATTGATTTCTTTAATGGAAAACTAGGGTTTTAGACAAAACTAATTTCTTTTGAATGTGATTTCACATGCAATTTCAAATTTAATTTTCTATGCAAAATATATTGAGAACAAAATATCAATCTCTTCTAGGTAAATACCCTAACTGAGAAAATTCACACGATTTCTTAAAATTTCATCCTAGATTTTCAACCACCATACTGAATACTAAATCTAATTTAACATCAACTAATTCAAAATCTCACAAAAACAAAATTAATTTAAAACAAAAACCAATTCCCAATCATTCACATAATCAATCCTAGACACAGAGCATACAATCTTTTCAAAAGAAGAATTTTACAAAAAGAGGGTTTCAAACCCTACCTCAACCAACATCTGAAAAATTTGAAGCTAAGAAAGATCTAATCCAACCTTCAAAATCCAAGCTTTCAAACAATGCTCACCAAAACCAAGCTTTCCAAAAATCTTCCAATTCATCCAAAAGCTCCTCCAAAACTTAATAGACATAATTGAAAATAATATCCAGAAACCCCTCAGAAAAAAGACATGTTCCTCCTAGGGTTTCTAAAACATGCAAACTCTAAAATGGAACTCAAATCTCTCTACCTATTTTCTATCAATTCACTTTGCATGATAAAATAACTCAATAATAAAATAATGCACTTTTTAATTAGAATTTCTAACTTAATTTTTAACTTTAGATTCTAATTCAATTTTCACTTAAACTAAATATGCAACTTAAATTGCATACAATTACTTAATTAATCAATAAATACTTTAGCACATAATTAACTATGCAAACTGATAAATTAAATAATAAATAAATCAACTATGTCTTTTAATTTTGCACTTGGATTTAATAATTAATTAAACTATTGTATTCCAAATATAATCTTTTAATTCAATCTTTTAATTAACAAAGGTATTTAATTAACCTTAATAATTAAATATTCTTTATATCCAATATTTCCACATTAATAAAATATAACTATTCTAATCTCATAATTACTCCTAATTTAATTATTTAAATCAAATAATTCACACAAGTAAATCCACTTGACTCTCAAAACCTGAAAATCAACTAACTCCATATCAAACAAACACCAAGGAAGTGCTCATGAATTCATGTCACCTTGATGAATTGAGATGGGTAGAAATAGATACTTGTCCAATATTTAGGACAATCAATGGCTTGGGTTGGGATTTGGATTTGTATGGTATCTCCCCTCTCTTATTATTGAGATATTGCAATAGGGCATGCTCATCCTGGTAATTCAGGGAAGTTGATGCTCGGTGTACTTGCATAAAAGAAAAGCATGAACATACATGTGTAAATATAACAAGCAATGGCATGGATTGGCTGATCGTGTGGATCTCGCAAGCAACTATGACTCTATCCTTCAACCACATCAAACACGTCAAACAAAAATATAAAATATACATGTCAACCATACACATGAAAGTATGGGGTCAATAATCTATAAGCATCAATGATATCCTAACATATAATTCATCATCCTAAAATAACCATAACATACAGAAATAAGACTATGGGAGGGGTATTACAACCTGTGTGCATCCTAGGCAGTGAGCTTGTGGAGTTCAGCCTTTCGTTTATGTGGTGTTCCCTTCTAGATTTTGTAGTCAAAATACTCTTTTGAATTAATAGATAGTAGTCATTAATTTTCTCTTGCATTTATTCTTTTGGTTCATTAAATCTCTTTATTATATTTAAATTGTCTTGATCCCCTAGCTCACTTGAGTGCTACTAGAAGTGAGGTCGCAAAAGGGTCATTTATCCCCTGAGACTTTAATCAATCTTGAGTTTGGTGAAATTTTCCTTCTCCACATTTTGGTGAGCTTGATGTGAACTAGGGTCATTTACATCAATCCTCTATTTTCCCAAGTGGAAGACCCTTCGTAGGGTTGGTGACTATCACTCCTATCTCACCACCTATCCATAAAGAGTCTACAATGAATATTACCTTTATCCCTCTAGATGAGTCATATAGTGGAGAGCCTTCTCCTCTCTATATCATGACATTAATCAATGGTGTCTTTTTTAGAGGCATCTTGGTTGACCCTACGTGTCAATTTGACCTTATAATTGAGGAGGTCCTCTTTGTCAATGGCTTTAATTTTGAGAGATATGACAAGTGTGCTACCACCATCGAGATGGATTTTGGGTTTTCACTTCCCTCTCTGGGGTTCACTTCCTTAACAATCTAGGAAGGATCCAAGGTGGTATTTTCGACATTTTTTGTCATTCCTAAAATAGACTTATTTAGGGTCAATATGGGTATCCCCTAGCTAACATCCATGGGATTCATCCCTTTAGTCATGTATAAGTTCTTAAAGTTTTCTCATGAGGTCACCATCCACATGATCCAAGACACTAGTTATTTCCCTTTAGTGTCTTGTGGGAGATTTCTCCTTGACCATTTCCATCCTACTCTAATAGGACCCTTACATCCCTGGCAGGATGCATCATTCCTTTCCTATCAAAAGTATAAGGTTGGGGAACTAGGATAGTGTATATCCATGCCCTTCTTATTCATTCCTCTCATGAGTTTCTATGTGCTTCTTCCTTTTCTCCTTCCTCATTATGGTCTTAGGAAAAGTGTGTTCCCTAAGGGAAGCCTCCTGACCCACCTCAGGTTTTGTAGCCTTTAGTGGTGCCTTCTCTTCTTGTGTCCACACCTAGTGTGAACAAAGGAAAGGAACCCATGCTACCCAAACCTAAGGTGTGCCAACCTTTCCCTATCCCCATCATCACATACATACCTCACTCTAATGTTTATGGTAAGGGTGAGAGGTCTCCTAACACTACAACCTCTCCCTTAGCACCTACTTCTCAACCTATGAGTGTGTTCTTAGTTCCTCTTGTTTCTTGCAAGGTGAAAAGAGGAAGGGAATCAGTGAATGAGACAATGCATGTTATGATAATGTCACTTCTAGCTCCATTATTGGGGGCCTCCTCTTTTCTATAAAAGGCATTGACGACTTCTCCCATGGAGCAATATGTCACTGGACCCTCACAAGCTTCTTAGCATGGCTCGCATCTATTTTGAAACTAGCTTATCAATGAGCATAAGTGGTGATGTTAGGAGATGACCTTGGCA